>JABUQX010044723.1:0-16434 GCA_015478945.1 Trachelipus rathkii
GCACGATACGTTAATCCAAATAGCGCGCCGGCCATCGAATATGCCTACCTCTGCTCGATTGTCTAGTAGGAGCTTCGGATGGAGTCTGGACAGGATTTCCAGATTGCGAGCGGGTGATCGGGCGAGTCGGAACATCTGCATGTGTCGTAAGAGTAGCCCGAGGTGGAGCTGGAGGTGAAGAATCCTGAGCCGGAGTGGAGGGAGGCAAGGATGACGATGACCGTGCGGGTTGGAGTCTGAGCCGGTCGTATTGGTGCTGTTGGTTGAGGAGAAGGAGGTGAGGATAAGGAAGAGGATCAGGGAAAGGGAGAGAAGGAGAAGGAGGAGGAAGGAGATGCAGAGAGAGATAGGAACTTAAAAGAAACGAGTGAAGGAGGAAATTGAAACAAAAGGTAAAGCGTCAGGGTCGAGAACTAGGAAGAGGATTCGCCTCAAAGAAAGCAGGCTTCAGAAGGCGATCGATCGAAACGACCTCTGTGCGTGTGGGACGCTGGATCGTGAAAAATTTCTCTCCTTCTAGTATCCCTGGCACACACACGCGTCCACTCGTACTTAGGTTGGAGAGCGGGGCGGTGGGAGTCATGTCGAACGAAGACATGAGTGCAGGAAGAAAGGTCCTTAGGAATATAGGAATGCACCTTGTGTGGACGAGAAGGAGTTGGTCTCCACGACGAAGCACAGCGCTTCAAGCGGGTAAGATAAGCAAAAGCGGGTCGGCTGTAGAAGGAGGAGAAGACTGTGAAAAGAAGTCACGGGCAGACGAAGAGGAGAACCATACACTAAATCAGCAGCCGACAGTGCAAATCCTCTTTAACAGCCGAACGAATGCCCAGCATTATGGAAGGGAGAGCGTCAGTCCAATTTTCCGGATTGGGCATGAGCTAGAAGAAGAGCCTTTAGCTGACGGTGGAAACGTTCAATAATGCCGTTCGCTTTTGGATTGAAAGAAGTCTTGTGAATCTTCTCTGAACCAAGAAGATTCTAATCAAATCTCTCCATAAGAAGGATTCAAAAGGTCTACCTTGGTCCGTTGTGACAGAAAGCCGGCACACCAAGCGCGAAATTCCAATGAGCCAATGAAAGCTTTAGCTATTGGCATACAGATGAGAGGGATAGCCTCGTCCCATCGTGTGAACCGATCTATGCACGTAAGAATGTATTTCTTACCGCGGGAGGGAGGCAGAGGTCCAACGATGTCGATGTGGACACGTTCAAAGCGAGCACCAGGTGGTAAGAAGGTGCCTAGAGGGGACTTGGTGTGACGGTGTACCTTAGAACGCTGGCAGGGAAGACAAGCGCGACACCAAGTTGCTACGTCGGCATTTAGATCAGGCCACACAAATCGGGCCCAAGCAACCAGTTTTGCGTGAAGCTCAATGCCAGGGTGGGAAAACGAGGGAAGATTGAGGAAGACAGCCTTACACGGACGATGCAGGTACTAAAGAACGAGGAGAACCCTGAGAGACATCACACAGAAGTCTCTTCTCTATCCCAGGGAGTTGGAGCCACTCCAGCTTGAGAGAAGAGTCTTGTGGAAGTGCAGGATCCTCAGTAGTCTGGCACGTTGCCATAGCGTCGTAGTCGATGTTGGGTAAGGCTGTAATCGCGTCGATTTCAATGCGGGAGAGAGCGTCAGCAGTGAAGTTGTCGACACCTGAAATATGTCTGACATCAGTAGTGAACTGTGAAAAAACTGCGAAACATACTCAAGGTGACGAGCTTTTCGAGGAGAGTGCCGTTTGTTTCTGGAGACCATAGCGTAGGTAAGTGGTTTGTGATCAGTGAATATGTGGAACTCACGACCCTCCAGAAAGTAGCGGAAATGACGAACGGCGAGATACATCGCAAGTAACTCCCTCCCGAAAGCACTGTAGCGAGTCTCAGGAGGTTGCAACTTGGTGCTGCTGGAGAACACCTCCGACAGCAAAATCGGAGGCATCTACCTGAACTCTGGTCGGAGCTGAGTCCTGGGGGTGGACTAAGAGTGTGGCCGAACGAGTGTTCTTTGGAAGCTTCAAAAGCAGCCGTAGCTTCATCAGACCAGTCCACTTTTGTAGAACTGCCTCGGTGCTTGGGGCGGATGAGAAGCGGTGAGGGGTCCGAAGAATATCAGCGCCCGTTTGAGAAAAGATGATAAAGTTAAGCATCGCCGAGGTACTGAACGCAACTGCTTCTGAGAGACAGTGCCCTAGGGAAAGTGCGAAGGCCTCACGCGCTCACTGCAAGAGACAAATGCCATCCGCTGAAACAGTGTGTCCTAGAAGGTAAGAGAAGGGACACCCAAAACACACTTTGCCGGGTGAGATACGCATGCCACATTCGTCCAACCTGGCAAAAACTGCACGTAGATGTTGCTCATGCTCGGCAGGAGAAGAGGAAGCCATGAGGAGGTCATCCAGATAAGCAAAGGCGAAGGGGAGACCTCTAAGAACGTCATCGATGAAGCGTTGAAAAGTCTGAGCTGCACCCCTCAAACCGAAAGGCATGCGTGTGTACTCAAAGAGGCCAAAAGGGGTGATGATGGCCATCTTCGGTATGTCCTCTAGTGCGACTGGGATCTGGTGGTAAGCCCTAACTAAGATCCAGTTTTGAAAAGATGCTCTTACCTGCCAGATTTCGAGTGAAAGACTGGATCGGTGCCGGGACGGTAGGGTCGGTATTCGTACAAGCGTCAGTAGCCCCTAAAATCTCCCATCAGGCCTCCAATCACGAAGCACTTTAGGCACCATGTGGAGGGGGGAGGACCATGAACTCTTGGAAGGGCGGACGATTACCAAGTTCGAGCATGTGCTCAAACTCCGCCTTGGCTGCCTTGAGCTTGTCAGGAGGCAGACGCCGAGCACGAGCAAAAGTGGGAGAGCCCGTAGTCTCTATATGGTGGCACACAGAATGTTGAACAGGAGAGGAAGAAGAACAAGGGTTCAACAGCGCCGGATCCTTCTGCAGGAGTGGTGAAGAAGGGGGAGGTTTCCCAGAAGAAGAGTACCGCAGAGCATCGCCTTTTAAGACAGAAGAAATTAAAACGCTGTACCCTGCAGAAGACAGAGCTAACAACCGTCAACCAATCTTCATGTTTCTTAGATCGGACCATAAGGTCGAAAATGGACAGAAAATCAGCTCCCAAAATGGGTTGGTCACATCAGCAACCACAAATACCCAGGGGAATTGACGGCGAAGAGAGAGGGGTCTAAGGTGCACAGGCACTCACCATAGACAGGGATGGTACTACCATTTGTTGCGTAAAGAGCCCGGTCAGGAAGAGGGACAGCGGACTTTTGGGTAGTATCTCTAGGCAATAAAGAATAAGACGCTCCGGTGTCGATCAGAAAGAACAGGTTTGTAGACCTGTCGAAAAGGCGCAGGACATCCTGAGACGAAAAAGGCGGAGAGGAAGAACAAACAGAGGGGTGGCCAGCTGGATCCACCGCCTTTATGAATTGCTGGCGAAGAGGTTTCCCGAAAAAGTGCAGGGTTGGTGGCACCTTTTCGCTTTCAGGCCAAACCGGTGGTGATAGAAACAATATCCGTTAGGGTATTGTGTATGGCCAGGGGTGGGAGAACGGCCAGAGGAGTGGGTGCGGGAAGATGAATCCTTTGGGGACCGTAGCATAGCAGAGATGTCCTTCAGCACCACCTTGACATCAGCCATGCCTTGTTCCAAAGATGTAAGACGGGCCTCAACTCTAGAAAACGGAGAGGAACATGGATCGTTAGAGGCGTCGTAAATAGAGCAGGGATACGAGGCATGAGATGGGTACGCCGAGTAAGAAGGAGCAGCGGAAGAGGGAACTGAAGAGACTGCAGAGGTGGGAGGAGAATCTGTTCCAACCATGACGAAACAGGAGAATGAAGCAAGAGAAAAGAAATTGTGAAAGAGGAAGAAAAAAGAAAAAAAAAAGAAAAAAAAAAAACAAAAAAAAAAAAACAAAAAAAAAAAAAAAAAAAAAAATAATAATGTAAAAGATGGCAGTGCAAAAGTATAATTATTTACTTGTTTCCGATGGTTAACTTTTCTTTTCTTTTTCTTTTTTTTGTTTACTCAAAACATTCTACTTCCGGTGGTACTTTTCTGTTTTTCGACTGACTATTCTGCTTTCCGGTTCTGACTCTTCTGTTTTCTTCGACTCGAAAATCTATTCGCTTCCGGTGGTACTTTCAGTCTCGAGTATTGACACATTTAAAATTGAAAATTTTTAAAAATAGTTATATAAAAATGTTATCACAAATAATAATAAAATCAAAATGGTTTAAAAGAAAGTAATATAATAATAATAATAATAATAATAATAATAATAATAATATAAAATAATAATATAATAATAATAATTTTTAACAGCTCTGTCCTTTACATAGTAGAACAGAGGGTTAGCTGTGGACGCCGAGGTTCCAACAGACACGAAAAGCTTGAGATTCTGGGAAGGCTGGGGTGTTGGGGCCTACTTCAACAGGTAGGCTCTTGCTCACTCCGGGAATTCACCACTGAAGTTCTGATGGTAGTGGCTTTCAGAAACTTCTTGCAGAAGGTTAACAACCAGGTTTCATAAACAAGAGCAAGTTGGATTGTATATTTACAGCATGAAAGTGAAGGCAAAGCTGTGCCTGAAACCCCAGTATCCTGGGTAATAATAAAAAATAATAAATAATATGCTAATACAGAATATAATGATATATAAATTGATAAAAATAAATAAATAAATAAAAGTTACTTTAACAAAAACAATTAGGGCCTACATTGGCCTACTTAAATTTAAAAGTGCTATATACAAAAGGAAATTTGGGCATAGATTTGTTACTAGGAAGCCCCTGAGAGAGAAATAGGCCTTGGTTTATGCCTAATCCAAGGTTAGCTACCGTGAAAATAAACTAGCTAATATAGATGGTAAAATATATAAATAAAATTGGCAACGATATATTCACCTCACTCATGGGCCTTCCTAGTAGGCTTAATCAATAACGATAATATTTACATTAATTAAAATAATTTTCATATTTCACAACCAATGGCACTTACCACGTTATAAAAGTCAATAAACTTGGCTTTAATAAGCCTAATTACGCTGGTTAAGCGAAAATAATGTAGACGTCATGAACAGCGTTATCGTAA
Organism: Trachelipus rathkii; assembly: GCA_015478945.1. Classification (NCBI taxonomy): domain Eukaryota; kingdom Metazoa; phylum Arthropoda; class Malacostraca; order Isopoda; family Trachelipodidae; genus Trachelipus; species Trachelipus rathkii. The sequence goes on from JABUQX010044723.1 coordinate 5,105, forward strand.
AGAAAGAAAAAATGGCGCTAGAATGAAAATGCTAGAGGCATGTCAGTAGTATCGAAGTTTGGTAGTAGTATTTTAATTCTCGAATTTGGCGAAAATGAGAGTGCGTCACATATTACTTTTAATACAATTTAATATTTTCAAGGTATATTGGACTATACCTGCACTTCGTTAACCACAATATATACATATATATATATATATACCTATATATTATATATATTTATATTATCAATCACCAACACCACCCTGCACCTGTGCGGGATAAGGTGATTTGTATAAATAAATAAATAAATAAATAAAATATATATATATATTATCTTTTCAAAGTAGACACTAATCATGGCCCTAAATTAGCAGTGGAGGTGATTTAACAGAGGAAATAAAGCTTCGAGTAAAGTAGAAAATCTTCGCATATAAGCTTAAACATTTCTAATTTCAGATTAAATTAAAATTTTAATTAAAGATTTAACCTTAACATCAAAACTAGTATTGTCCTGTATTAGGCGTTTTTCCATTTTGCATTTTTTTGTGTAACGCTCGATAAGAATGCTAATCCAGTTTTATCACGAATTTCGGCATAATCTAACGATTGTTTACAAATATTTTTGATCAGCTGTTTTAATGGAGCACGTGGTTTTTGAATAACAAAATTAAAAAAAAACTAACAAATGGTTTTTATTACAAATAATTGATCAACTTTGTGATGGAGTTTATCGGATTTAGAAGAAATTAGATTTAAAGCAAATTTATTGGAATGAAACATTCATCAAATCAAACGGAACCTACTACGCCGCAATCTTAAGGCGTTTTCCATTTTGCACTTTTGCTAAAGAAATTTAGGAAAATGCTAAAGTTGGTCGTTCGATTATGTCAATTTTAGCACAAATTTTGTGTATAAATGCAAACGAAACGTTAGTAATTTCTAAATTCTGTTAGGTTGTTGCTCTTTCTCGTGCTTTCCCGAATTTTAGGAAATGCTAACGAAAAAATGTAAACAATAAGATGGGCGGCGTAGTTAGTGTCGTTGATTTGATGAATGTTTCATTCCATAAAATTAGCTTTTAAATCTAATTTCTTCCAATCGATAAACTCCATCACAAGAGTTGATATTATTTGTGATAAAAACCATTTGTTATTTTTTTTTATTTTTGTTTTATTCCAAAACCACGTGCTCCATTAGAACAGCTGATCAATATTTTTGTAAACAATCGGTCGATTATGCCCGAAATTCGTGCTAAAACTGGATTAGCATTTCTTATCGAGCGTTAGCACAAATGCAAAATGGAAAACGCCTATATTTGTTTACATTTTTTCGTTAGCATTTTCCTAAAATTCGGTAAGCACGGGAAAGAGCAACCTAACAGAATTTAGGAAATTACTAGCGTTTCGTTAGCATTTTACTAAATTTGTGCTAAAATTGACATAATCGAACGACTTTTTAGCATTTTCCTAAATTTCGTTAGCAAAAGTGCAAAATCGAAAACGCCTTTTTATAGGATACTTTCAATACTTTTTATAAATATCTAATTTGAAAAGTAAAATACGCAATAGGTAAATTTCATGAAAATTGTTCTTCCCCTATAGGCCTCTACTTCTCTTGTATGATCATCTGACCTTCTTCCCTCCTCCTCCTGAGTCAGGCAAAATGTTCCCATCATCCAAGCGCGCCTGAAAAATACACACATTTCCTAAAATGTTATTTTAATTTTATGGAAAAAAAAATATCGTTGATTCGATACTGAGGATAAAATATCGATATATCGATATTTAGACTGAAAAATATCATCGATATTTTTTCGATACCATCGAAAAAAATATCAAAATCGATATATATCGGTCCCCTTTCGGCATCCCTATTCCCTAATTAGCTTGGGAGTTTCTTGTATATGTGGGTTGCTCGTGAAAATAATTTAAAATTTTAAAAGAAAATCTGTTTTTAAAAGATATTAGCTTGATATTATAATGGGATTCAAAAAAGGAAGGTATGTATTTTACACTATTTATCATCAACATGTTTTAAACAATGTATTTATATTAAATAAACATTAAGGCTTACCTTACCAACGTTATTAATTTTTTAAGTTTTTTTTTTTTTTTTTTTGCTTTTATTTTTGATCAAAATTTTTAAATAGAATTTTATACTAAGTTTGCTTATAAATATTTAGCTTGAAACTTTTTTTCTTAAAGGAGAGGCTCATTAAATTTCAGTTTTATCTAGCCCCCCCCCCCCACGCTGAAATTAGAACATTAGAAATAAAAAGACAGTAAGAAGCAACATGGGCCTATCACGACTGTCCCAGTCAAGCCAACAGATTCAATCACCAAACGACATGCTCATTCAAATCCCTAAGCACCGCTAAGGGCTTGTCAAATCCACTTTAGCACAACACGTCTAAAAACATGCTACATGAAATCAACAAAGCACCCTAGGCTTGTCAATAACATATTTATATTCAAAGCCTACAACTAAAATAAAAAAAAACAAAACTATATCTAAAGTATATAGCGTCGGGCGGGGTGACCGGCCCGCCTCTTTAGGGAGGGGTGATTTCGGTCCACTTTAAAAAAAAAAAAAAAAAAAAAAAAAAAAAAAAAAAAATTTCGCTCATTTTATAGCCACGCGTAGTCACTGACAAGTTTTATTTAGATCATATTTAATTCTAGAAAGTTTTTAATATTTTTAAAAAAAGTTAGAAATTAGGTACAAAATTTCCTTCAATAGAACTTCACTTTTGAAAAATGTGTTTTTTTTTAACTTCGTTATAAAATGAAAAATTGTGGATCGATTTTAATTATTTTTTCAGTGGATACACTCGAGTAATGTTAGCTTTAAACTGGCAAATGTAAATTTTTTGATCAAGCAGTATTCAGTGGCAAAAAACGGGGGCCTAACTTGGTCGATTCACCCCGCGTAAAAAATTGATCGGAGGGGTGGCTCCGGACCACCTTGTTTTCGTATTTTACTTATTACTTATTGACATTTTTTATTACGTATAATTATTAAATGTAATAAAAGTTACTTATATTAAGTGAAAATTTTTTAAAAAAATGAAAATTTTTAATTAAAAAAAACGAGTTCAAAAAAGTGTCAAAATTTTTGGCGGAGAGGGGTGAATGCGGACCACCATTAATTTATATTCGGTATTTTATGTTTCAGTATTGACATTTTATTACTTATTACGAATTTTAATATGATAAATAATTATTATATTAAGTAAAAATTAAAATATAAAATTGAAATTATACGTAAAAGACGAATTTAAACAGATGGTCCGAGTCACCCTCAATGGTTGGTCCGCTTCACCCCTCCACGGTCAGGCTGACTCGGCGTTATTCAAACTTTAATAAAACTTTTATTATTAGAATTACATTATTATTTTTTTGTGTGCTTATGCCCGTCTATAGGGCCGTGATTTACAAAAAAAAAAATTTCCAAAAAGTGCATTAGGGGAGAGTCGGGAGACCAAGTTATACTTAAAGTGGTCCACGTCACCCCGCCCGACGCTACATGCTAACCAAACTACAGCTTTAATAACTTTATAATAACATGCAATTAACCTTAATAACCAGTAACTAAGAACTAAGAAAATTTGGCTTAATCAAAATATACTAGGCCTATATGATGCCCAAATCATCCATATATCTATCTATCTATCTAGTCCCTTCTTAAATGTTGCAGTAATTGTTACCCAGAGGGTTGTCACCCCCAATTTTTATGAAAATCACAGGACATACTCTAAAAAAATAATAATAAAGAATAGTGAAAACGAAAATCGTCGCACTCCTTAGGAAAAAAAGTTACAGCCTCTCAAAGTTGTAAAAAAAAACCATAGGATTTGTTATTTAAAAAAAAAAAAGTTTTTTTTTTTTTTTGAAAATCATAGGATATACTCTAAAAAAATAATAATGAAGAATAGTGAAAACGAAAATCGGCAGTCTCTTTAGGAAAAAAAGTTACAGCCTCTGAAAATTTAAAATTTTCCCATAGACTTTCTTATAATAAAAATTAGTGGGCCTCGTGCTCGTTTTAGGGTCATCCTAGTTCAGGTTATGATAAGATTTGTTAATTCTACATAGATTTTCTGTGTGTATACCTATTATTTTTTTAGAGTATATCCTGTGCTTTTCATAAAAATTGGGGGTGACAACCCTCTGGGTAATAATTACCAATGTTGCAATCGAGTTGCACTCAACAACCTCCTGTGGCAAACCATTCCAAAATTTAATAACCCTATTACTGAATGAATGCTTTCTTATATCAAGATGGCATGCTTTCTTAATTTTCTTATGCCCCTGGTCACCTGTCCATGCTCTACTATGATAAATTATTTCAATTATTATGTATTATCAATAGATGTAAATATTTTGTAGACTTGTATCATATCCTCTCTGAGAAATCGCCTTTCTACAGAAAGCATTCTTAACTCCTTCAGCCTCTCCTCATAGCTCTTACCCTCAAACCCAGAAATCATCCTTATTGCTCACACTATGTTGTGACTCTCTCTGGGCATATCTAAGTCTTTCCTTTAAATAAGGGGCCCAAACTTGTGCACAATACTCTATTACTGGCCTAACATAGCTATTATATAGTTTACTTAATTACTTTCCTTGCTCTTGCAACAACATTGCGATTCTAAATTATGCCCAGCATCTTTTAGCTTTATTCCTTGCTTCCAAACACTGATTAGCTACTATTCAAATTATTGCTTATTAATACACACAAATCTTTTTCTTGGTCCACAGAACTCAAGCCAATCCCCATTCATATCGTAGTTAAACTTTTATTCTGAGTAACCTAAGGCGTATATATTTCCTTTTTTTACTATTAAAAATAATTTGTAATTATACTCCCCCCAAGAGTTTATCAGTCATTTTGAATCTTTATACATCTTTCACTATTCCTAACTGTGGTGCCAACTTCTGATAATGCATAAACTTAGAAACCTTTCATTTAAGTCCCTGGTCTATAATTATTTATATAGTGGAAAATAGTGGCTCCAGCAACTGAATCCTGTGAGGACCCGCTCTTCAACTATTTTCCCATGATGACTTTTTGCCATTTAGTTGTACACATTGCTTTTCTATTCCACAACCACTCTTTAATCCACCATGCACCAAGTTCCGCCCTATACCACATGCAGTAACTTCTTCATTCAGCTTTGTAAGGGACCTTTTATCAAAAGCTTTGCTAAAGTCTGAAATATATAATCATCAACTGGATCTCAGTCAACTGCAGGTCAGTAATAATATTCCAATAAATTTCTAAAAGGTTTGTTTGACATGACCTACCTTTTCTGAAACGTGCTGGGAGTCATGCAATACCTTGTTATCTTCTAAATATTTCTCTAAATGACCTTTCAGTAACTTTTCCAGAACCTTTACAACCAGATATGTTAAGCTAACTGGCCTATAATTTCCCAAATCTTATTCACTACCTTTCTTATAAATAGGCACACACATATGCTGTTTTCCCCCAGGTCATTCTGGTTCCTCCACCTTAAATATTAATAAATCCGTAAAAAATCAAATACAGTGCCTTTGTAATGCTGGTACTACCCTCCTTCAGAATTCTACCATATATACCATTAGGGCCTGCAGCTTTACTTGGATCAATATGGTCTAGTAACTGTTTAAGATTTTTTGCTTCAAATTCAAATTCTGTAAGTCTATTTGTTACATGCATACAAGAACTATTAGTCTCCAAACTGTTATCTAATCTTTTCTTATAAAACGAAGCAAAATAAACGCATTGAAAAACTGTTGAGAACTCCTTATCTGATCACTAAATTTTCATTTCAATTTTTACATTGGACCAATTGTCTTATTCTTACTTTTAAATTTATTAAAGGTAAAAAAACTTCTTCGGTAAAAAAACTTCTTCAGGTCCTTATTACTATTCCTTGCTAAATTAATTTCTGCCTTAATTTTTCCTATAATTTTCTAATATCATCTTCCTATTACTACCCTTGAATATTTTATAAAACATCTGTGCTTTTCATTAATTTTCTCTCCTCTCTCTATTCCACCAAACAGGTTTTCTCTTCACCACCCTAATGGTGGGTTTATCTTGAAAACATACTGACTTAATATTCATTAAAATTTGCTTGAAATGTTTCCCACACTATAAAACAGTTTTGGTCTTTAAACTCTTTATCCCAGTCAGTTGTACTAAGCATGTCTCAAAAATTTGGTAAAATCACCATTTCGGAAATCTAAGATATTTTCCATATTAACTTGCAATTTTGGCCCAGATATCACATTCATTATTAAATCTACTTATATTTTATGGTCACTAATCCTAAATTCTCCTTCAACTCTAATCTCATCCACCATACTTTCATCGTAAGTTAAAATTAAGTCTAATAGTGCATCGTGTCTTGTGGGTTCATGGACCATCTGGCTCAAAAAGTTATTTAGTATACAATTTATAAATACAGAACTACGCATGGTTCCATATTTAGCAAGGAATCCCATTGAATGCCAGGAAAATTAAAATCACCCATTATGACTATACCTTTGTCTTTACTGTGGCATGCTCTCTTAATTTCTTTCACAATTTCCTCATCTAATTCTTGACTCTGGCCAGGAGGTCTATAAAATGCCCCTATTCTATATGATTTATTGAACATAAGAATAATCTACCCACACTGATTCAATATCATGATGCAATATCATTATATAAAGTGCCACACCACCACTCTTCTTTCCTCTATGCTGGTATAAATAAAGTGAATATCTGTCTATTTCATTTTCCTGAAAGGAGTTTCCATATAATTCTTCATTAACCCATGCCTCAGTTATGCAAATAATGTCTAGATTCTCATTTATGGTATAACTAATCAGATCATCTTTTTTATTTCTAAGGCTATGAGCATTTGTGTAAAAGCATTTGATATTCAAAATTCTGTTATTTTTATTGCTATCATCATTATTTGAACCTATAGCAACACTACGTTTTATTTATCTCACCACTATTATTCATATCCAGATTTAGCCTATCACCCCCAACTTTACCTAGTGTTTTGATGTCTCTAAACTGGTACTGAAAAGCCCAACACCTTTACGACTCAAGTGAACCCCATCTGCTGCAAAAAGATCTTTATCCAGAAATTCTCTTTATAAGCAAAATCACTTGCTTGGCATCAAAGGGTTAAGCAAAAATTTTTGAAATTTCAAAAGATTCCATTACTTTCTCACTTAAAAATGAACATTTGAATTTTGAAACGTTGTGGTGTAGGAAGATAATTTGCTCTCCATGTTGTGGAGTTAAACGTGTGATCTTCTATCCTCAAACACATTACCCACTTCTGAAAAAAGCCTCTCTGAATAAACTGATGAAGCAGGCCAGGCGAGCATTCTTTTAGCTACCAATTTAATAAAAGGGTATTTCTCTTGATTGTTGCGATAAGTTCCGGTTTCAACCGGAACTTTTCCAAGGTTCCAGTACATCCTAATTTATATATATATATATATATATATATATATATATATATATATATATATATATATATATATATATATATATAATATATATATATTTGTATATATATATATATATATATATATATATATATATATATATATATATATATATATATATATATATATATATATATATATATATATATATATATATATATATATATATATAAATATATAATTTAATTGTATTTTCAGAGGAGGAAGAAGAGGTAATTTTCAAAGAGATGACTGGGGACAGCCTATGCAAAAATTTAAAAAACCAAGTGATTTTTCAAATCTGTTGCCATTTGAAAAGAATTTTTACTCTCCCTCAGATGTTGTACTTGACCGTCATCCATCTGAAGTGGAATCTTACAGGTTATTATTTAAATATTTTTGTGACTGGTGTGAAAAGGATTTTTTTTTTTGTTAATTGTTTGCCATTTCCTGTTTTTCTTATTAAATTTTAAAATATTTTCTAAAGTTTACCACATTAATACTAAGGATTTTTTTTTTTGTTAATTGTTTGCCATTTCCTGTTTTCTTATTAAATTTTAAAATATTTTCTTAAAGTTTACCACATTAATACTAAGAACTGGCAACACTTTATGAAGACTAATATTTTGTTTTGCCTTTACACTCTATTGTAGTAAAAGGAAAAAATCCATCTTAGGTCTTCACAAGACTGCAACAGACCAACACTGTGAGATCTCACCAATGTGGGGTTTATCCCCTGGGACAGGCCCACAACCATACCCCATGACAAAACTAAATTCCCTTCTGTTTTGCACCTTTATTCCCACCTATACCAGATTCATTCCTTTCCTTCAGAAATACTTTTATCAACTCGATCCACTTTTTCTTCAGTCTACAAGCCGTTTGTTTTCCAGCACAATCTGAAATACTATGGGCATTAAAGGTGGTGGATGATAAAATGTCTTTAAACTCTTGTGCAGATATAGGGGGAAACATTTAAATTAATGTTTCCAGATAGTGCGGTAGCTTCAAATTTTAAAATGGGGCTGATGAAATGTAAATGTGATTAACCATGGACTTGCTCCCTATTTTTCTAGAAAGCAAAAGCACAATACACTCTACTTTGCAGTGAAGCTCATTCTACCCTTGAATTAAAATTCAAAATATTTTTGGATGGTGATTGTCTTTCTAAGAGACTTGATTATTTTTTTTTTTCTATAGTACCTGGGAATCAATGTTATGTGGAATTGTGGCAAATTATTAAATTAGAACTGATATTTTCGCATGGAAATGCGACAGTGGAAGGAGGGTTTTCTATAAATTAAGCAATTTTAGTGGAGAATCTGAAAGAACATAGTCTGATTTCTCAAAGAACAGTGCACAATGCTATAAGATCTCATGAAAGTATTCATAAAGTTCCTATCACTCAAAAAATGTTGACAAATGTAAGAGCTGCCCATAGGAGATATGAAGAACATCTCAGAGTCAAAACAGAACCAAAAAGAAAAAGAGAATAAAAAGGTTGAAAAAAGAAAATTATCCATACAGATCTATAAACTTGAAGAGCAGAGAAATATGTTAAAACTGAAAGCTTTGACAGAAGAAGCCGCTATAAAATCAAAAATTCAGAAGCTTGAGAAGAAAAAGTTAACCTAAATCTCCCCATTTAGAACTTTTGTGATCACAGTGGACGTTATTCACCTAGGCTATTAATATAAGCTTTTAATTTATTTTCTTTTTGTATAAATAAAACTGTTTACTTTTGGAAAAAATAAAAGAGTGCGTTGGACGGCTATGGGGAAGGTATAGGCTGATTACTAAAAAAATAAAATATTTTTTTAAATTCATTCATGATGATGAACAGTTTCTAAAGTAAATTTTCAATAATTTAATGTATGAACTGAGTAAATAGGCTGCAATAATAATTAATAGATATTTTATACGCCAAAAATTTGCGGATTTGGTCAGGGAATGTCAGGGAATTCAAATTCAAAATTTCAGTGTGAACCCTGATATATATATATATATATATATATATATATATATATATATATATATATATATACTATATATATATATATATATATATATATATATATATATATCTCCTATAACTATATATGCTCATAACATGTATATCCACTCCTAAACGCGATCCTAACTCGTTATAAGTTGAATTTTCTTTCTTTCTTTCTTTCTTCACCTTCCTCTTTGCCCCAAGATTGGGGGTAGGGTGCTGTACAAGCATCGGAAAAGAAAAGCAGTAGGAGAACATGACAAACGTCGAAAAGAAAGCCCAGCCTTACCGCCCCCTCTGTACCATTAATTAGTGAGAGCTCGTCACAGACAGAAAATCCACCCTAGAGCATCATGGGACCGCGACGGACCCTCACTATGGTAAATCGTCAATGTAAGGGTTCATCCCCTGGCCCAGGTGGGCCACAACCATGCCCCCATACAAAACCCCGCCATTCTCTCCTATCATGCACCTTTATTCTCGCCTCTGCCAAACTCACATTTCTCTCCTTCAGACATTCGTTCACCGACTCAATCCACTTTCTCTTCGGTCTCCCAGCCGGTCGGTTCCCAACACACTCACCACTATACATCCGCTTAACCAACCTACTATCATTCATCCTTTCCACATGACCAAACCATCTCAACATACTTTCATTTATTCTCTCATTTACCCCTTTCTTCACACCACACCACTCTCTAATACGTTCATTCCTCTCTTTATCAATTCTTCTCACACCCAGCACACCCCTAAGATTGTCCATCTGAACACATTGAACTTTAGATCTATACTTCTTATTCCAGACCAGTCTCACTACCATACAATAACACAGGTAACAACATACCCTCATGTAAGACCCTAGCACACTCAAGACTTAGTCCCTTTACATTCACCAACGATTTAATTGCACCAGCCACCTTCCTGCCATTCACAACTTTCCTACTACCCTCTGCATCGTCCGTTCCCTTCTCATCCAACATATACCCTAAATATTTAAACTCAGACACTTGTTCTAGCTGCTCACCATCTAACATAACTTCACACTGAGGAGTGTCCTCACTCACAACCATAACCTTACTCTTATCCACGTTTACTTTCAAGCCCCTCCTTTCACACACCCTGCCAAATCTCTCTATCAATCCTCTCAAACTCTCTTCAGATTCGCCACACAGAACCAAATCATCCGCATATAATAGGTAGGGCACCCTCCACTCAACTCCATTCTCCACCATTCTATATATATATATATATATATATATATATATATATATATATATATATATATATATATATATATATATATATATATATATATATATATATATATTCACCTTCATCTTCCTCTTTCCCCAAGATTGGGGTAGGTGCTATTTATCGGAAAAATAAAAGCAGTAGAGGAGAGAATATGACCAATGTCGAAAAGAAAGCCCAGCCTTCCTCTGTACCATTAATTAGTGAGAGCTCGTCACAGACAGAAAATCCACCCTAGAGCATCATGGGACCGCGACGGACCCTCACTATGGTAAATCGTCAATGTAAGGGTTCATCCCCTGGCCCAGATACCCCCATACAAAAACCCCGCCATTCTCTCCTATCATGCACCTTTATTCTCGCCTCTGCCAACTCATTTCTCTCCTTCAGACATTAGTTTACTGACTCAATCCACTTTTCTTCAGTCTCCCAACCGGTCGGTTCCCAATCACACTCTCCACTATACATCCGCTTAACCAACCGACTATCAGCCATCCTTTCCATGACCAAACCATCCCAACATACTTTCATTTATTCTCTCATTTACCCCTTTTTCACACCACACAACTCTAATAAGTTCATTCCCTCATTTTATTAATTCTTTTCACACCTAGCATGCTCCTAA
>JABUQX010044724.1:0-5000 GCA_015478945.1 Trachelipus rathkii
GACCTTCGTAATACTAATGGGTCTTCATCGGGGGTAGATAAAGTCTTGGTGCCCATCTCAGGTTCATTTGAAATGTCTGCATGCCGTTCACCTGCATCATTAGATTCAACCCGCTCACGTCCACTGTCAATATCATCGGGCAGAAGAGGTGAATCATCAGCAACAACAGTATGAGGCTCAGACACATTTTCATCAGGAGAAATAATTACCTTAGGACAAGGGGAGAGGTCCTTAATGGAAACTGTATCCTCCCTTCCATTGTCGAATCGTACATGAGCATATGTAGGAGTAACCTCTAATAGTTTCACCTGTTCAACTAATGGATCATCCTTGTTTCTAATATATTTACGTAAATATACCAAGCTTTGGGGAGTAAGCCAACTAGGTAAACTGATTCCTGTCGTACTACGACGAGGGAATTTAAAGAAACGCTCATGAGGGGTGCAATTTGTGGCAGTACACAAAAGAGATCGAATGGAATGGAGGGCATCGGGAAGAACTGATTCCCAACAGGTGCCAGGCAATTTTTTAGAAGCCAAAGCCAAAGAAATGGATTTCCAAACCACTCCCACATATCTTTCACATTGAGCATTTCCAGTTGGATGGTAGGGAGTACTCCTACTGGAAGCTATACCCCTCTCAAAAAGAAACTGCTTCACAGCAAAAGACATAAAGCTAGAACCACGATCCGAGTGCACGTAAGCAGGCATGCCAGTTAGGGTGAATATTTGAGTTAAACAAGAAATTACTGTATTGGCAGAAGTATCTCGACAAGGAATTGCAAAGGGATAACGCGAATACTCGTCCACCGCAATGAATAAATATTTATTGAGAGATTGAGAGATTAATGGTCCTTTAAAGTCTATACTCAATCGATCCATAGGATTCATAGCCTGAATAAGAGTGGTAGGCTTCGGTCTGAAGAACTGCGGTTTCAATCCAGCACATACATCACATTGTGATACAATACGTTTAATTTCATCCAAGGAGTAGGGTAAGTTGCGACTCCTTATAAAATGTGACATTCTTACAACACCAGGGTGACATAAACCCCTGTGTAGTTCAATTAAATCAGATACAGAAGCAGCAGAACAAAAAGCTCTACTCATTGCATCGCCAGCAATATTTAACTTCCCAGGTCGATGTACAATCTCATATTTGTATGACTGGATTTCAGTACGCCATCGCATAATTTTTTCATTCTTGATTTTTCCTTTGTGGTTCTGACTTAACATGTACGATATCGACCGCTGATCAGTTATTAATTTAAAAGGTCTAGCTAACAGGAAATGTCTCCACTGTCTAATAGCTTCAACAATAGCATAGCACTCCTTCTCAAGAGAACAATGATTTTTCTCCGAGGAGTTCAGAGTGCGAGAAAAAAAAGCTACTGGCCGTCCTTCCTGTTGCAGGACTGCTCCAATACAGCTATCAGATGCATCCGTTTCTACTGTGAATTCTAGAGTTTCTTCAATATGCATTTTCACAGCATTAATAATAGAAGTTTTTAAGGTGTCAATAGCAGCCTTAGAAGCCTCACCCAGAGGGAATGATACATCGATTAAGGGGCGAATTTTTTCTGAGAATTTGGGAATCCATTTTGCATAATAAGCAAACAAACCAAGAATCCTATCCAATGACTTTTTATCCCTAGGATATGGTAAAGTACGTATGGGATCTAAACGAGCAGGGTCAGGACGTAATTCATGCTCTCTAATTTCATACCCTAAGACACATATAGAAGTTTGAGAAAACTTAGATTTTTCCATATTGAGAACCATACCACACTCTTCAGCTGCTCTAATAAATCGTCTAAGATTGACATCATGAGATTTTTTATCAATTCCGCAGATTGTTAAATCATCTAAATAGCAAAAAGTGTCCCTTAAATCATACTTGTCAATAAAAGTATCCATCACTCTCTGGAAAGCAGCAACACCATTGGTAAGTCCAAAGCTGAGCCTATTAAATTCATACAACTTTCCACAGGCTTCAAATGCAGTGTATTTCTTATCATCTGGATGCAAGGGAACCAAGTGATATGCTGACGTTAAATCGATAACAGAGTATACAGAATACTTTGCAATGTTATTAACCAAGTTTTCAATATTTGGCAAGGGATAAGCATCAAGATATGTATATCGATTCACAGTAGTTGAATAATCTATAACCATCCTCTTCTTGGAATTATTTTGAGTAATCACAAGTACTTGAGCTCTCCAGGGACTCTGAGAAGGTCGTATAATCTCTTCCTTTAATAAACGCTCTATCTCCAACTTAATGAAGTTCACATCAGATGAATTGTATCTTCGAGAAGGAGTAGCAATAGGCTTCACATTAGGTGTTAGATTCTGAAAAATTCGAGGTGGTTCAATATTTAAGGAAGTCAAACAACTAAACTCCATTGTAGGCAAAGGACCCCCAAATCCCCAACTAATAGATTTATGATTCTTCAAGAAAGGGAGTCCCAGAATAATGTCTTGGCACAGTCCAGGCATGATTAGCATCCTCACATTCTTATATTCTCTCGAATTTAGTGTCAGATCAACATAACAAATGCCTTCCACTTTTTGAGTAAACCTTGAGGTAGCCATAGTTATCATACCACAATAAGGGTCAACCTTGAAGCAGTGCTGTTTAACAACACTTGATGAGACAAAATTTTCACTGCTACCTGTGTCCAAAAGAGCATTAAAAGTATTATGTCCAATTATCACTTCCACCACAGAAGAATTTAATCCTAAAGTAGAACAAGAAGACTCTACAATTGTCAACAGTGTAGCAGTAGGAACACTTGCTGATGTTCCAGGATTTGCAAATATTTCACTCTTAGGTCTACGACATACCGATGAAAAGTGTCCCTTAATTTTACACTTATGACATATGGCATCCCGAGCAGAACACTTCTGCCTTGAATGAATTTTGGAGGACCCACAAAAGAAACATTTCCAAGGTCTCGCTGCAGCTCCAATGTCCTGGGACATTCCAGAAGCTGCAGGGCCTTCGTCAGAATCAACTATTCCAGCTTCAGAATATTTGTTAGAAGAGACAGGTAGATCAGCTGTTTTAACATGAGCCAACGCTATTTTAGAGAGATAACTCTGGGAATCTTTACCAGCAATTTCCAGAGCTCTAGCCTGCTCCACAGCGTTATCAAGAGATAAATTCTTATTTTCCAAAAGTCTAGTCCTAATAAGACTAGAGGACAATCCAGCTATAAAAGCGTCCCTAATACTTTGACTTCTATGTTCCTCAGCAGAGACAGACCTATAGTTACAATCAATGCTGAGTGAATACAATACTCTTACATAATCATCAATAGTTTCATCACTCTTCTGATGACGGGTATACAATTTATGGCGGGCCACAACTTCATTCGGGGTTTTGATAAACAAATCTTTCAATTTCTTAATAGCATCACTGTAACGAGAGCAATCAGATACAACCTCAAAATTGTCAGATGATAAGGAATTAGCTAAAAGTCCCAAATTACAACTTTCGGAATCAGAAGCGATGCTTTCTTTATACCTCTCAAAAATGTACAGCCAATGCTTAAAAATCTTCGGAGCCTCAGGAGATGAGGGATGTATTTCGAGTCTGTCCGGCCGAAGTCCACGTTCCATTTTGTTTATAGTATCAAACGTCCAAGAATAAAAAGAATTATGCTCAATAAATTGTAATATAAGCCCTTATTTTTAACTTTAAAAGGATCTAAAACTGACATGACTTTAGGCTTTATTGAGCATAAAATTGCTATTACATTTTATCCTGCAAATAGATAAATAAATACATTACTAAAATCATTCAATAATAATAATAATAATAATAAATAATAATAAATAATAATAATAATAATAATAATATAATAATATATAATATAATAATAATAATAATGATAATATATATATATATAATATTATATATATATATATTATATATATATATATATATATATATATATTATATAGTATATAATATATATATATATAATATATAATATATATATATATATATATATATAGGTATATATATATATAGTATATATATTATATATATATATATATATATATATATCCAGTGGCGTAGATAGATTCTTTAACATGTTTAGGCAAAAATATATATATATATAATATAGATATATATATATAATATAATATATATGATATATATATATATATATATATATATATATATATATATATATATAATTTATATATTATATATATATACGGTATATACTATTATTATACGGTATATATATATATATATATATATATAGATATATATTATATATATATATATTATATATATATATAGAGAAAGAAGTTCAACATAATTACCTTTATTTAAAGAAGAGGAACTTTCATTGTGTCCTCTGAATGACAATTCTTGTTTACCAAGAAAAATTACACAGTCTATTAGCCTTCTCATAATCTGGCGATTTTCGTCAACTTCTTCGTTATGTTTTTTAATAAGCGTTTTATGAGATTCACCTAAAGCCTGATCAATATTGTATTTCTAAAGTTTGTTTTTAGGAAATAATCAACACTAACTTCCATTTCCATCTAATATTAATAACTCAAAAATAATTAAATAATTAATAATTAAAATTGCAAGCGAAACATGGTTTCCAAAGAAAATTTAAAAAAAAAACTATTTATGGCAACATCGGAGAGTACGACGAGCGAGAGGCGGCCTGCCTCCCTTTATAGTATTGAAAGCATAGGATGTATTTTAATTTCAACTACGCCGATGTGCGTAGGAAAGTTAAGCAGTGGATAGAGAGGCAAAGCATAAATACCTCATTTTTGGTTTTATATTTCTTTAAGATTTTGTAGATTAATTTTCTTATGGTTTCTTATTATATTAACATTTTTTATATTTTTTTTATTTGTTTTTCTTAATTATTAATTTGTTCTTAAAAATAAGATAGGCAATGCCTACCCAGCCTATCCCTTAACTACGCCACTGATATATATATATATAATATATATATATAT
>JABUQX010044724.1:15000-35000 GCA_015478945.1 Trachelipus rathkii
ACTAAGTTAAGGTTGTGATTTGCACAATGCACATACTCTGCATTAGGCGACTTTCGCTTGATTTTGGTCTGCAGTCCAATGTACTTCCCACTCATAACAAAAATATCGATATATGGATATTTTAAAAAATATATATATTAAATAAAATATAATTTATTAAATATTATATATAAAAAAATACAATTATGTATGCTTATATACAGTTACTGTACATATATATATAAAGTAACCAATTTTTTTTAAATATATAATATATATATATTATATTATATATTATATATATAGAGAGAGAGAGAGAGTTTTTTTCATTATGGAGTTTTCATCGAAAAAGTGCTCATCCCTCTTGCCCGCCGTGCGCCCTCTCGGCTCCTGCGCCCCCCGCACCGCGGGGCTTGCGGGGGCGTTATTTACGCCACTGTATATATATATATATATATTATATATAATATATTATATATATATATATAGTATATATAATATATATATATTAAATATAATAATATATATATATATATATATAATATATATATATATATATATATATAATATATTATATTATTATCTAAAATGGTCTATATACCATAGCTTTTTATATATATATATATATATATATATATATATATATATATATATATATATTCTCCCTGAAAATGGATTTTGCACGATTCCGGGATAAAATATAAATTGCAGGAGTTTCTTTAGCTTGAAGACTATGGCGATTCCTGAAAGAAGTGTTACTGCGGCGAATAGCATGAATGAGATCAAGTATAGTTATGCCAATGTTATTAAGTTTAGTCTAAGGAAGAGAATATGGAATGTATTTGTCCATTCCAGAGAAAAAACCATATCGGTTATGCGTTCTTCACATTCTGAGAGATCCCTGCCACTGAAGCAGAAATCATTCAATTGGAAATCAATGAAGTACGGCCGCAAGTTCTGCCAGTTAGCTTCGCCGAATTGTCAAAAGCGTTTCCTCGCTGTAGGCAGGGGCATTTCCAACTTAAGAGTTGAAAAGACTGAATAGGATTCAAAGATTAAAAGGTGATAGGAGGAACCCACAGAGAATGAAAGAGTTTAACAGAATAAAGGGAATGATTATAAATTAAGAAAAGGTCTAGAATGTTGAGTTCTCCAAGACGATCATGTGATATATGTTTGAATTTCCATCATCTGCTCGAGGTTGTTCTTTATAGAGAAATGGTAGGCGAGTTCAGCAACTGTATTTTGAAATAGAGGAGAATCAGAGGAAAGCCATTGGATGTGGTAGTGAACATTGAAATCACAAAGGAAGAGGACTTCAATAGAAAGAAAAATTGAAAGAATGTGCTGTTGTATTTTAGAGTTTTAGTCGAAAAATTTAGTAGAGCTAGTTGAATTAGAAAGCAAACTAGTTTAGCAGTTAATTGACAAGAAATTTTGAGCCATAAAGTGGATTTGCAGGATTCCAAATCAGAGACAAGAGAAAAAATTGTCATTATTCACATAATCACAGCAACTATCTTTGGCTAAAAATTGAGCATAGAGACAGTAAGATGGAACAGAGTAACTATGGTTTGCTGTTAGAATGCTCAAATAGCTATGGTGTATGAGAAGTATAAATGAGAATAGGTGATGTTCAACATAGTGGAAATTAGAATAAAGACTACGAATAATACTAAAGTTAATGATGAAAGAAGACTGCACACCATATCAGGCGGACAATTTCGTGGCAACATCAAACTTACCATCCAAGACCATCAACTCCCAAGTTGTAATGGGGAGATGAGTGGCTAAGGTTCTATATTTAGAAGCCTCTTCCTTGAATTTTCCAAGTCTACATTTATTTGCGCCATTTTGAATAAGTTGTAGAAAAAGAGTGCAATGTGAAACAATGTTTGTGGTGTCTGAATAGAGAAGTGTCTGCTGTTTACTAATAGGCATTCCCGTGTAGGAAACTTGTGAAGATGAAACACGAAAGGGTGAACTACTGGGTACCGGAGTGCAATTAGATGTATCCTAACACACTAAATGTAGTAAATGACCAATAATGGATAATCTCATAGCCCGGAAGGCACTACGTCCTCCCCATATGCACTACAAACTTGGGTCTAATATTTACATAAATACAAAAGATTTGAATTGGTCGATTGTCCAAGATTTTATTTAAATACATTTTATTCTTTAATCGGGCCTTGAGAGAGAGAGAGAGAGAGAGAGAGAGAGAGAGAGAGAGAGAGAGAGAGAGAGAGAGAGAGAGAGAGAGAGAGAGAGAGAGAGAGAGAGAGAGAGAGAGAGAGTACCACGCATACTCGCAGCGATGAAATTACCTCCCCTTTGGCTTATGGTATGTATGGCCTCCTATAACATTTCAGTGCCTAAAGGTTCGCCTTTCTGTTCTGTGTTCTTATCCACACTCATCCTCTAGACAACATCTTACAGACACCACATTTTATCCACATATCATATACACATACTTATAACCACACCCCTCTTCTAGACAACATCTTACAGACATCCCTATTCCTTATATATCCCTATGTATGGGGAGAAAGAATTGCCAACATCGTATGTCCTGCGTGTCATAGAATGTACTAAAAGACAATGATGTGGTTTCAAAAGAAAGATGTTTGGAATTATATAAGGAGGAAAAAAAATACTAAAAGATGCATACGTAGGAGAAAAAAAAGAAGTAAATTAACAGTTTGGAAGGTGGATGAATGGGGACTTACAAGGGAAAAGGGAGCTCTTCTGGAAGGAAGCGCGAAAAGTTAAGAATGAGTATAAGGTGAATCTGCATAGAATAATGAATAGGAATAATGCTTTCGTAACTGATGAAATGTATGTGAGGGGAGTGTGGAGGGAACACTTCGAAAATCTGCATAACATTGGCAGTAATGAAGGGGTGATAGTGAATGTGTGTGTGGGTTTGATTGGTGCAAGAAGGAATAGAGTATTTTGGGATGAGTTATTTTAGTAAGGATTGAGGTAATGGGTAGAGTGAGAAAGTTGAAGAATGGTAATCTGCAGGTATAGATGAAATTACTGGTGAAATGATCAAGAACGGAGGCGAGATGGTGGTTGATTGGATTTGGAAGTTGTGTAACAAAGCGTTTATGGAGGGTATAGTTCCGAGGGATTGGAGGAGAGCAGTAATAGTACCCTTATATAAAAGGGGAACTGTAGGAATTATAGGGGAATTAGTTTATTGAGTGTTGTAGGGAAGATATATGCTGGTATTTTGGTCGAAAGAGTGCGTCGAGTGACTGAAGGACTGATTTGTGAAGAACAAGGTGAGTTGAAACAATTGGATAAGAGGATGTGTGGATCAATTTACCATTGAAACAAAATGATTTAGAAAAGATGTGGGAGAAGTAAGAAATAAATTGTATTTATGGATTTGAAACAAGCGGATGATAGGAATAATAGAGAAGCTCTATGGCAAGTGTTAGTGATATATGGTGTTGCGTGAAGCTTCTGAATGCAATCAAAAGTATGTTTAACGATAATGAGCGTTCTCTGTAAGGAATGAAAATGGAGTCGATAAGTGATTGTTTAAATTAAAGCGAAGTGAGCAGGGAGATGTTATATCTCCTTGGTTATTCAATTTGTATATGGATGGGGTTATGAAAGAATTAGAGGTGGGGGTGGCAGAGGATGGTGTTAGAATGATGGAGAATGGAAAAGAGTGGAGGGTTGGCCCTACCTTTCATATGCGGATGATTTGGTTTTGTGTGGTGAATCTGAAGAGAGTTTGAGAGGATTGGTAGAGAGATTTGGTAGGGTGTGGTTAAAGGAGGGTTTTTGGAAAGTAAGCGTAAAATAAAGGAGTATGGTATGGTCCTGTTGTGGGAAAGGGAAGTGAGGACAGTTCTCGGTGTGAAGTTATGTAAGATGGGTGAGCAGCTGGAACGAGTGTCTGAGTTTTTAATAATTTAGGATATATGTTGGATGAAAAGGGAACGGATGTTGCAGAGTGTAGTAGGAAAGTTGTGAATGGTAGGAAGGTGGCTGATGCAATTAAATCGTGCTCTAGGGTCTTACATGAGGGTGTGTTGTTACCTGTGTAATTGTATTAGTAGTGAAACTATGTCTGGAATAAGAGGCTATTTTATCTAAAGTGCATGTCGGTCAGATGGACAATCCTGGGACGTATTAGGTTGGAGTAAGAAATTGTAAAATGCAGGAATGACGTATTAGAGAGTTGTGTGGTGTGAGAAAGGGGAAAATGATGAGAATAAAATGAAAGTACGGTGAGCATGTTTGGTTCAGTGGAAAGGATGATGATAGGTCGGTGGGTAATGCGAATGATATAGTGGTGAGTGTGCTGGGAATCGACCAGCTGGGAAACCGAAGAAAAAGTGGATTGAGTCAGTAAAGGAATGCCTGGAGGAGAGAACTGTGAAGTTTGGCAGAGGCCGAGAAGAAAGGTGATATAGGAATGAAGGCGGGTTTTGTAGGGGTATGGTTGTGGCCACCTGGGCCAAAAGGAGGTGAACCCCACATTGGACGAGATGCCATAGTTAGCGGTCCATCGCGTCCCTTGAGGCTCTAGGGTGGATTTTCTGACTGCGACGAGTTCTCAATAAAAGGTATAAAGGGGGTGGTAAGGCTAGGCTTTCTTTTCGACTTCGTCTATTTTTCACTACTTTTCTATTTCCGGTGCATGTTACGTTACCTTACCCTTTCAGTTTTTTGGTGAGAAGAATGTGGCCGGTAATGAGATTATATATATATATATATATATATATATATATATATATATTACTAATATATATATATATATATATATATATATATATTATATATTAAAATATATTATATAATATTATATATTATATATATATAATTATATATTATATATATATATATATATTATAATGTGGCGAGGATATTCAACCAAACTAAAGTCTTTACAAAGGTAGGTCGAGAGAGGACACACTTTAAGCAAATTAGATTGCCTCCAAGAATCTCCCAGGGAAGTACAACAGGAGAAAAGCTGCCGAAAGGGATAGGTTGGGTTTGAACACAGAAGAAAGGAAGGAAAAATCCCGATTAAATTCCGGTAAGTCTTAAAAATGTCTATTTTTAGTTCGTAAAATCTTGGTTGTTAGAAAGAACTAAAAATTGTGAATTATGAAAAAATGTCTGCATTTTTAGGAGCAAACTTGGACCGGTATCTGGACTCGTTAATCATTTGAGGAATATTTGAAGTCGTGCTCCGATAATAAAGCAGTTCACCAGTGACATTTGCCAATAAATGGATGAAAATTTGGTGCAAGACGAAATATTTGTGATGTTTGGCCAGGATACGATCATAGTGAGTGACAAAAATTAACATAAAGGATTTTAAAGACTGTAAGTGTTTTCCCTTTATAAACAGAAAGATATCTCCGATAGTGGACGTTATAGTTTCCAAATTTACTAAATTGTGTTAGTTTTGGACAAATGAATTTTAAAGTTACCGAAACATTTTTATAAGGTGCTATAGAATTTTAAAAGCTATTACAGATTGTTTAGTAAATTGGAAAAGTTGTCATTTTAAAAACATAATATTTATTTGTGCTATTTGAACAAAGGTTGCTAATAATAATTAATTAACCGTTTCTCTCTCTTTGGGTATTTTTGGAGTATTGAGGTTTACTTGTCTCCAGCCTTGTCCTGTTTCGGAAGAAATTTCGCCTCTGTTTTAAGCCTGCCAATCCGATATGAAATAGTTTAAATAGAATTTACGTGGGATCTATTATTTATATGTGTGCTGTCCTGTTTCCGAAGAAGATTTGGCCTCCGTTAAGTTTAGATTTGAAATATTAGAAAGAATTTATATAAGGTTATTAATTTATTTATTTACATGTCCATTATAATAACTAAAAGTGTTTCTTAATACCTCCCGTTCCATTGCTGCAAAAGGGTGAAAGTATATATTGGTCTCAGGGGCCTCCGCAAAAATAATAAGTAAAAGGTTGATGGACAAAAATGATATATGATGATATAAGAATATAAAAAAATACATAAATATAAAAGCCATCGTAACAATATATTATATATTTATATATATATATATATATATATATTATATATATATATATATATATATATATATATATATATATATATATATATATATATTATAATGCATATAGATGCATAGTATATAATTATACTATATATATTTATATATATATATATATATATAAGGCGCGGTTTTACAGAGGAAGCACAGGAGGCCGGGCCTCCTCTCTTAAAAAAAAAATTAAAAAATTAAAAGCAAACTAATGTAAAAATAATTCAAAGTTACTTATTTATTACTATTTAAAAATAATGTTTTAAAATGTTATTACAAGGACGCTAATTTTACATTAAATTCATTTATTTTCTTCCGAAACATTATTTCATAAGGATCATTGAATGGAGGAATTTCGATTTGTGAACTCCGTAGAGAGGCGTAATTATAATGCTTTCAAAACACTGGTTATCATGGCAACGTAAAAAACTTTTCTTATTTTTGTCTATTTTGAGGATTTTTTCCACAAAGCCTCCTCTCGAAAACGTCATAATAAAATAACTCCCTCCAAAATTCGGCAACATACTCATAAATAGAGTTGCCAGTTTGCAATAAATATATCGTGAACAAAATAAAAATAAAGTATATATATATTATATATATATATATATAATTATAATATATATATATAATATATATATATATATATATATATATATATATATATAATATATATCTATATATATATATATATATATATTATTATATATAATATATATATATTTATGTGGCCCTCTAATTATTCGAGATTCTTCTTTCTCAATTGGCCACAATGGAGGAATTTTAATAACGCACCAATTCGTAAAGAGTTTATTATTGCATCCTAAATTACTGGTCCCAAAAAAAAAAACCTATATAAAACAATGGAAAACACATTATAAATTAAATGTTCTTTAAAATAATGAGTTTACTAAATATTAAATAAGTAAGTAATTTTTTAATTAGTTAATTAGTAATTAATATAATATTCCAAATATATCAATATAAATATTTCATGAATACAGAAAAATCATTTAAAATAAATACATCAAAAATTTTCCAATATTACAATTCATATTTTTATTAAAAATAATAAAAGTATTAATTGCAATATAATAATTAATATAATAATATATTTCAAAGATAATTAACAAATATATTTCATTAGTATGTCAAACATCTTTATTTTTAAAACAATAAAATATTACAAAGTTAAAGGCTGTAAATATTTTTTACAAGATTATTTACTATTATTATACTATTACTATTTACTTATTATTATCATCATCATTAATTATTTTTTTATATTTTATTATTAATTATTATTATTATTCATTATTATTATTATTATTATTATTACTATTTTAAAAGTAATTAACCTCCTTGTCCAATCGATGGAAATGTTTTTAAGTGAGAACCTTCCTTTGCTCGTCTCACTGATATTTAATCTGTTTTCTTTATATTTAATATATTATAATTAAAAAGAAAAACGGAAAAACAATATACATCTTTGTATATTATATATGATATAAAATATCCTATATAATATGTTCAAAGAATGCATATTATATATATTTTAATTTTTAAGAAAAACTTCTATTAATTTTCGCGCCTTGACAACACTACTTAGCGCTATTCTTTAGCTGTTATCTAAGTGGTTGTTCGACCCAAACAAATGATTTTTCCTATGATCCAACCCTTCTTAAAAGATCGCTCTCCCCATAATTATATATGTAGTCCCCTACTCTAATTCTCTCTAAACCCCTAAAGTTTCTCCCTCTCATTCCCCATCATTCTCTCTGTCTCATGATTCACAGACTTATTTTGACATCCTGTTTACAGTTTTACGAAAAGAAATGTCGAGTCAAACAATAAAAAAGGTATTAAATGAAAAGTTATTTAAACAAAAATGTTGAAAGGTAGAAATGTAAACGAAACTTAAGAAATGGATTATGAAGCAAAATTTGTTTTTGAATTGTACGTTTTAAGTATCAACAAACTGAGTTTTTTGATTTCAAATATTGTGAAATAATTTTACAATAAGGATTTTACAATAAGGACTCTGCCTCAGAAAATTAAAATTCATAAGGATTTTTAATTCTAATAGTATTATAAACATACAATTCAAAATAAATGCAGAAAGGGTATTAGTCATGTAGAAAGGATATTAGTCCAAATTAGCAATATTAGAATATAATTCCACTTCTTGAGAAGTAGATCGCCTATATGGAATAGGTGGTGGCATAGGAGGTTTGGGTATTAATGATTGTCTAAATTTTATGGGAGGTTGTACCAAGGGTCCAATTTCAATTTGTTTCTGTGGGGAATTTTTAACTGGGGTTACCTCTAATGGAATTGTTGAAATGGGTATATTTTGCAATGGAATATCTTGGGGTTCTTGATTTAATTCTTTCAAACATTTTCTACACAATGCTTTTCTATAAGACCAAGTCAAATAAATAATCACTATGATGAAAATGAATAAAATAATACTAGATGTTCCTCCACCGATATATGGGATTAAAATTTAACTTGAGAAAGATAAGGAGTTAATGGGTGGATGGTATTATTAATGTTGTCTAGTCTTTTATTCCACTGAACTTCCTTCATTATTTGAAATTTTGGAAACAATGCTGAAGAGATGTTGGGTAAAGCAACATGAGTTAAAAAATTAAACAAAACTTTATCAGATTGGGCAATTAATGAAGTTAATGAAATATTTTTCTCTAAATGAATGGGGTTTTTAAATTGATAATTAACAGAGGTAAAAGTACAACCGTGAGGAATATTAAAAATAAAATTATTTATATGCTGTACGGAATGAAGTCTTTCGCAGGATATGGAAGCTCTAATTTTTTCTGCAAAAGATATAATAGTGAAATGTCCTAGTGTTACTGTGAAGGGTTCTTTTGATTTAAAGATAGTTATAGGACATGACGAGAAATTAGTAGTATAGTTAAGCAAAAGCGATAGCAAGCATGTTTTGTCATCAATGGATGTAAAAGGTTGTGATTGAGGGCAAACTGCTGTTTTCCCTATGTTGCGACAATAGTCGTGAACCGAATTTCGCAAATAAGTATATTTCCTTTGACCATAATTAACGAAAAGGTAATTATTTGGTGTATTATACATTATTCGAACGGACGTTTCATTGAATGGAATGAATGTTGGGAATGGAATTAACTTGTATGAAATAAATTTCTCATTTGAAATGAAATGGAATTAATGTAATTAATTCAAATGGATTAGTGGTTGATTTTATAGTCCATGAGTATGTCAAAAATGAATGGTATGTTGTCGCTTCTAATGGTATAATAGGATGTAATTTTGTAGTTTGTGTCATTTCTAGTATATATGGTAACAAAAAGATGGGTGAATAAAGTTGATCATTAGTTATCTTTGTTTTAGCTAATTGTAATGAAGTGATAACTAATTGATGTAACATTGTAATACTATTAACTGAATGTTCAACTAATGTAAGTAATGCTTTGATACTACCTAGCTGATTGAGTATGTGGTTGGTTGCTAGTGATTTGTGTGTTGAAATGCAATTAATTTTTGTAGGTTAAATTGAAATTCTGATAATGTTTGGGTATTTGACTTTAATTGTTCTTTAAGTTCATTAACTAATAAATTTGAAGTACTCGCAAAGTTTCCTAATATATTTATCTTTTTTCTTAAAAATTTGATTTGTTTATCAGTCGCGGTACCAAATAAAATATTAAGTATATCTCCTCCCAATTCGAAAGCAGCTCTTTTGAATCTTGTTTGTGAGTGAACCCATGGCAAGCTTTTAATTTCAGCTAATTTAAGGGATATTACTTTAGTTCTAATTTTAATGAGTTGAAATTCCCATTTGTGTGCTCTTTGAATTCTAGAAATATTAATAAAATTAACATTAAACGCAGGTAAAAATCTATCTTTTAAAGTATCTACCATTTTGATGGTTCTATAAATAGTGGTTTTAATTTCTGATGGGCATTCTAAAGATACAATCAAGTCAAGATATCCTTCGATATTGACAAGAAATAATGACATCCCAATTTTGGGGGTCTGATTCCTACACCAAAGAAGCTAGAGGTTACTATAACACCTCTCTTCTTTAAGCTTGAAGTATTATCTTTAATTACTGTTCTATTTACCATTTCTTCATTTAAATCTTTGCCAGAACTAACTCAAAAATTTGGTTCTCTTGTAGAGAGATCGGGTTGAAAAAACTGTTCGTTCTCTTCTTCTTCATCTTCAGCTTCAGATATTTCTTCATGTTCTGGATCTGCTTGATGATTAGAGATCAGGTGAACTCTGGTCGTTTTCCTAGGACTCTTACCTTGATAGCTACGCTCATTCTTTGAGTAAGAGTTTGGCTTTCTAGTATTTGAATCATTTTTTATCTCGACTTTTCGAGCTTTGACCCCATTATCAAAATCAGTGGGGTTATTATATGGTATTACCATATTATTTTCATTTTCATTAGGGATCCACACAGGGGCATTCTTGCAATTAGACGTCGAACCCCGGGCATGGAACTTTCTACATACTCTACAATATGTGGTATTCCAACCACAGTTTCGGGAATGGTGACCTAAAGATTCACATTTTAGGCAATAGTCCATTGACTTTATTTCTTTACTGGAGAGTTTCTTAACTACTCCCTTATTAGGTCCTATATTTGGAGAGAAGGGCTTGTCCTTTTTCCTGAAAATTTAGAAGTATTCTTTTTATTACTCCATTCCATGGTTCTGTTCCTCATGGAAGGGTTATATGTAGTTCTTTCTTTTCTAACTTCACTGTTATTAGTGCTATTGTTCTCTGTATAGAATACTCTAGCTGTATTTCTTCTATCTTGTTCAGCTCTATGGTTAGTTTGGAACAAGACTCCTTCTTCTATCTGGCTGAGTTTCTCCAAAATTTCTACGAAACTCAAATCTGGATTAAAGACTTTTAAGACTTTTTCTCTAAGTCTTCGATGATCTCTGAGCTCTTCCATACTCTCTAAAATCTTAGTCATAATTAAGATATTTATCTGTTGAGAAGTAAATCCAAAGGAAGTCTCAATATCTATGAGTTTTCTCTGATATTCCCAAAGGAGATTCTTCAAGTCCAACATGAATTCAGTAAGAGTTACATGTGGTTCCTTTGAAATTTCATGAACTGTTTCAATAAACAGAAGATTGTCTCGGTTTTTTCTGGTTTGAGAAAAATCTTCAGTTGAATCAAGAAGTCTTCTAGGGTCTTACACCTCGAGAAGCTATTATCTTTGAGAATGTACTGGCGGGCCTCTGATGTGAAATCAGAAGATTGTAGTCTTAGCATAGTCTATTTTTTGACGTTCAGTGATTAGGCCTAACGTGCGTATCTTCTCTTGCAACGTTGAAAGGTAATCTTCAAATTTAATTCCTACCCAATCTTGGGTCTTGGTATTTCTTCCATACAATTTCAATTCTTTAAGGCAATTCTGGAAGTGGAGGGGCATACGCAGCGTTGGGATAATATCCTCCATAAGGGGGTCCATATGGGTATGGATTGTAACCAGGTTGCATTGTAGGAAGGGGTTGTTGCCAGCCTGTGTAAGGTGGCTGCATATTTAAAGGATTATTTAAAGTATTTTGGGCTGGTCCCCACGGATTCTGAGGTTGTCCTCCATATAAAGTATCACTTGCTTGGTTCTGTCCCCAAGTTCCACTAAACTCACTTCTATTGTTAAATATTTCTGTTTGGCCATTCCAGGAAGGGTAAGTTTTCTTTTTATTTGAAGGGGGAGTGGCCCCCGATGCATTTAAATGTATATTAAAGGTATTGTCCAAAACATTCGTCTTTTGGAGCACCTTAGGTATTCTTGCTGTATTTTCTGTATTTCTTGGTTGATGCCAGTCCCAAGCTGTTCTCTGATTTGGGTTTAACGACATTGTATCAATGTTAGAAGGAGGTAGATATACTGGAGGAAGTCCCATATCCTTTTGTGTGGGTTCCCTTATCTTGGATTTTGCTCCTGTATTCTCTTCTGTTTTCTGTCCATCAGTAGTCTTTACTTCTGTTACATCATGTTCTTCATCTTGATTAACTTCTTCTGTATTATCCATGTTCTCATTCATGTTCTCTGTTGAATCATCATTTTCTAAGTCTTTATTTTCTCTTTCTTTATTATCTCCTTCAGGTCCTCCTGAAGCTCCGTTAGGGTCAACTGGTCCGGCTATAGCCCTTTGAACCAGGTAACAGAGAATGAGAAACAATGTGGAAAATATGAAGACTGTAAAGACTATTGGTTCAAACATAGTCATGATTAATTGTTAATTAATTTAAATTAATCAAATAAAAAAAACTAAGTTCTCAAAACTGTTTCTAAAAATAAAAAAAAAACTAAAGTCTCAAAATATTTTTCAAAGTTTTCAAAAAAAAAACACTAAGTTTTCAAAAATATTTTTTCAAAGTTCAAAAAAAAAAACGCTAAGTTTTCCAAAATATTCAAACTGTTTTCAAATATTTTCCAAAAATTTTCTATGTTCAAAGAAAATATGTAAAGTTCTATTTAAACTCAAACAAAAGAGTTTATATCAATATTAACTTTTAATTAAATAATTAAAATTATTTTATTCGATTTTAATTATTAATTACTGTTTAAAGTTAATCACTATTAATTTAAAAATTAAAATTTAATCACTTTAGTTCAAGTTCAAAATAAAAATAATTTCCTTTCAAAATTATTTAAAAAATATCAAAGGTCTATTTTCAAAAATAAAAATAATTTTCTTTCAAAATTATTTAAAAAAATATCAAAGGTCTATTGATAATTATATTTAATTAATTATCTGCTGAATTAATGTAATTAAGACACAACTATCCCCTTTTTCTAGTCGGGTGTGTTCTTAAAATGTTAAAGGTCAACTTATTTGTTCTTCTTGGTCAAAGGTTATTTGTTCTACTGTTCTTCAAAGTTCTTCAAAATTCTTCAAAGTTCTTCAAAGTTGTTCTACGTTCTTCTATTAAATATTTTCTAAGTTGGAATCAATCCATTTATTTACCAACAAATTTATTTTTCCAATTCTGTCATAATTTGTGGTTTTTATAATCTCTGTTGCAGTAGAATAATTTTTAAAATATTTTAGGTCAGTAAAATAAATTTCCAATTTTTCTGTAGCTAAATATAACAATTCTGTTATTTTTAGGTCAAAAATAATAATTTCTAAGGGTTTTAGGTCAAAAATTACATTATTTTCTGTATTTTTGGTCAATTTGGGCAATTTAACCTTTCGTGACCTTTGGGTGACCTTTGGTAGACCTTTGGGTGACTTTTGACCTTTGGTGACCTTTCGTGATCCCCCCTTTGCGTGACCTTTTGGTGACCTTCGTGACCTTTGTACCTTTTGGTCCTAGTGACCTTACTGGGTGGTCCTGGGTCTAACCCCAAAAGGTTTTTACTTTTTTTTGATTATCTATTAATTATTTATTGCTAAATTACGGATTTCCGATAATTGAAAAAAACTTATTTTTTTTTTTTTTTTTTTAATTAAAAAAAAAAAAACTTTATTTTCAAAAAAAAAAAAACGGGTTAAAAAAAAACGGGTTAAAAATAACCGAAATCGCAATTTTACCACCTGAAAATATTCGCGGGGCTACGACAAATATAATTAGTAAATAATTATAATGAAAAAGTAATTAATAAATTTATTATTAATAAAAACGAAAACGGTATATATATATATAAAATATACTATTAACCCCATCTGAAATTATTCGCGGGGCTACGACAAATATAATTAGTAAATAATTATAATGAAAAAGTAATTAGTAGATTTATAATCAATAAAAAAAAAAACGATATATATATATATATATATATATATATATAAAAACGATGTGTGTGTGTCTGTTGTATGTGCATATAATGCCGCACGAGAAAGGAAAGAAATGAGGGAGAAAAAAAAATGAACGAAGAAAAGAGTGGGGGAAAGAAATGAACGAAGAAATAAGGGGATCGATTGGGCCAAGACTTCAATCCCTCACTCTTGGAGGCGATATCTCTTTCCCCTGAATTCGATTCTCCCACTCAATGACGATCTCCCTTCCCTCCGGATACTCCAATATCAGGGCCTATTTTTTCCCCTCCTCCGAATACTCTTACTATTTTCCTCCCTTTACATTTGAAATTCATATAAATTGAATGAATGTAACCAATTCACGCACACACTTTTTGTTAACAACATCTTTCAAGACTTGTCGTATTGTATACTGTTGCTGTTTTTGCTCTTTAGTAATCTTCTACTAGCTCTAATTACTTTACTAATTATGATAAACGAAAATTTTTTTCACTAAACTGATTTACTAACTCTGTACTTTCATTTAGTAAAATAAAAAAAAATTAATTAATCTAATCTTAATTACTTAATTTACAGGTGTCAATTGCATAATTTTTCTATATATATCTTAAAAGAACTTCAGGAACCATATACAAGAAAAAAAATGCAATTAAACAATTTTTTGTATTATTTTTCTAGTAATTTTGCCTTTAAAAAAACAAAAAAAAAAACATACAATAATAAAAAATGCAGACAATAATGTCATGTCACTAATCAAGATTTAATTTCTGTAATATATTAAAAATGTCTAAAATATTGGGTATTTTCTATTTTTCACTCATTATATTAAGTAGCTCTTTTTCTATGGCTATCATGTGGAATTTTTATCTGTCACCCCTTTTTCAAAAATTTGTTTTGTAATTTTTTGGAAAACATTAACATATGTTTTCATTTAAATTTTAGCACTTTTTGTGTTGGTTGAAATTTGCAAAATATATGGAACATACTATATATATTAAAGCCCACAGGCGATATTATATTGCATGTCACATTTGCACAATTTCCTATCTCATTTAATGAAACTTATACATAATGAAATATGCTTGCATATTATAATCAGCTAGATATACAAAATGATACCTGGCAGTACTCTTGTTTCTTCATTAATGTTAGTGGAGATGGATAAGACTGCAGGTAAAAGAATAATGCAAAAACTGACGTAACATTTTCAATTACAGTCTGAAAGGATTATTACTTCGATTTAATAATTTAGGTCGCCGTTTTATGAAAGTAAAAATGAAATAATTAAAATAAATTAAAATAAAATAAAATTAATATCAATAAAAGCTGATCAAGCTAATCAATATTAATCAAAACTAATTATAGCATAAGGCTAATTCTGAATTAAAATCAAAATTAAAAAAAAATAAAAGCAAGCTGATTATATAGCTTAAGGCTAATTAATATTAAGATAAAAATTAAAAATAAAAGCAAGCTAATTATATAGCTTAAGGCTAATACTTAATTAAAATTAATTAAAAGATTCTTAATATTAAATAAACCATCTGATTATATTTTTATTATTCTAATATTAAAACGAAATTTTTCGATTTTTATTTTGTTTTCTTTTTAAAATAAAAATAATAATAAAAACATGTTACTAATAAAAATAAAGTATATAAATAAAAGTATATAAACGTTGCTATTTTACGAAACGTAAAATTAAAATTTTTCTATGGTTTTTTTTTTTTTTTATTTTTTTAGTTTCAAAAGAAAAGAATGACCCCGGGCAAAAAAAAAAATCCGAATTCGTAACGGACATAATAAAAATATGGAAACTTATACTTAAAAAATTAAGAGTAGAAAAGTGTAAACATGTGTTTTGTGTAATATATTGTAATAGAAATATAAAAACTTAAAACTAAAGGTTATGAACACAAATAAAATAAAATAAAATATTTATTTACAAAAATTTTATACAATCTAAGAGATTTTAACTCTTAGGAGGCAAATAGTAAAGTCTATTTCCTCTTCTAGTCATCTCTAATGGCAAAACAACTGGAGGTCTCTGTAATTCTGTTTCAGAAGACTCTTGTGTTGCTTCTTCCGTTCTTGGTGGTAGAGATTGAAGAGATTCATGCTCTCTTTGTCTTGTTTGACTTCTTGTAACTCTTGGTTCCACATCCCTCGGACCTCTGAATTGCTGGTGAGGTCTATACGACGGATCTTCTTTCCTATCATCTCTTGTGCCTTCAGATGTTGATAAATCCATAACTTCTTCTGGAGGTGTTACCACATCATCTTTGGGAAGTGTTTCAGCAGAACTTGGCACATATTCCCCTACAGTTCCATCTGCAAGTGGTGTTACCAAAGCATCTTCTTTTACTTCTTCAGTGACAGGCTG
The DNA here is from genome assembly GCA_015478945.1 of Trachelipus rathkii. NCBI lineage: Eukaryota > Metazoa > Arthropoda > Malacostraca > Isopoda > Trachelipodidae > Trachelipus > Trachelipus rathkii. Next base: position 31,217 of record JABUQX010044724.1, read on the forward strand.
TTCCTCGTGTTCAGAACTGTCTGAAATATATGAATCCTCTTGTCTGATTGGTGATAGAGACGGTCTATATCCTCTTACTTGAGTTCTTGTTTGTGGAGTAGAATTCATCAATCTACTTCCTTGAGGAGTATCAGGTATTCTTTGATTACAAGAAGTTTGTGTTTCTTCTACAGGATTCTGTTGTTCTGTTGTTGAATCCTCTGGTATAACATTTTGTTCATCATAAAAATTAGGGGGAATCCATGAAGAAGTGGTTGGAGATTCTTGATCATCTACCTGTCGATCTACTTCTTCAGGTTCCATACTTGTTCTTTCTGTTGTATCTTTGGGGGAATCCAATGTTTCTTGAATTGCATCTGGATTCCAAATCTCATCATTATCAAATGAAAAATGAGATTCTGTAATCTTTTCTACTGGAATTATCTTTACATTATCCCGGTGAACCGGAAATAATTTTGTTGAATTTAAACACGAAAGCATAAGCTTATTTGGCTCCTTTATTTGATTTACAATAAAAGGACCTTCAAATCTTTTGTTCAATTTAGAACTTTGTTCTGGTTTCTTTACAGCATTTACAAAAACATAATCGCCCACTTTCAATTCTCTTTGTGTGGCATGTTTGTGTTGCTGTTCCATAGCTTTAATTGTTTCTTTTTCTAGACTTTCTCTTGCTAAGTCTCTGATTGCTTCCATTCTTTCCACTACAACATCTACCTCATCTGATATGAATTTTCTATTTTCCGATTTATTTGTAAATGGAGAGACATAATCAGGCATCTCGTAGGGAAGTCTCTTTATATATCCATGCAGGACAAAATGTGGAGATGATCCAATTGATCGATTATACGATGTGTTGATAGCTATTTGAGCAAAAGATAGGTATTTTGACCAATCTCTATGATTATCCTTTACGAAATGACGGAGGAAATTTTCAATATCTGCATTCAATCTTTCAACTACACCATTTTGACTTGGTTTGTAGGGCAGAATATTAACTTTTTTTATCCTCCAAGCCTTACATAGCTCTTTGAAGGCAGCTGAAGTAAATTCTGGGGCATTGTCCGAGGCTAAAATTTCTGGGCTCGAATGCCGACATATTATTCTTTCTTGTAAAGCTTGAGCAAATTCTTGGCTTGTTCTTGATTTACAAGCGACTAATTCGCAATATCTTGTCAAAACATCTCTGAATACGAGAATGTGTTTGGCACCTGAAACTGAACATGTGGGAAGTTTTCCTATACTATCCACATGTACTCTAGAAAACGGAGTATAAGGAAGAGGCCATCTGTTGATTTCTGCTTTTGGAGGTCTAGGACCTTTAACCTTAGCACAAGACACGCACTGAGAACAGTACTCCTTTACTAACTTACTTAGATGAGGAAAAACGTATCTTTCTCTAACTCGTTTTTCAGTCCTCTGCTGTCCTCCATGCCCACTTCCAAGTGAAGAATGGCACTGATCTATGACTGAGTAGATCATGCTATCTGGTACTTGTATTACATAAGGTTCTTTTCGGGTTGCATAGTACAACACTTTCTTATGGAAAATATGTGGATAAGTTTTAGGGTTTTCCTTAGCCCACTTTACTAATTCTTTTAATCTAGGGCAATTCTCTTGTTCCCTATTAAAAGTTTCTTTTGTTAAAATAAAATCTTTTCTTGGTAACATCGGTTTCTTTTCTCCTTTGAAAAAATAAACGTTTGGAGCTTTTGCTGGGTGCCTACTCAAATAATCAGGCGGTATGTTAGTTTTTCCCGTCTTATACCTTATAGTTGGCGAAAAACTGTTCACAAACAAATTCCAACGGGCTAGGCGTCCCGTTTGTTGTTTGTTGCGAAATATAAAGCAAAGAGGTTGATTATCAGTTAATATGGTGATGGGATAACCAAACACCGTATTTTTAAACTTCTGTAGTGAGAAGACAACAGCCAAACATTCCTTTTCTATAATATCATAGTTGAGTTCACTGCCTCTTAACACTCTTGACACAAAAGACAACGGTTTTTCCTTGCCGTCATCTGACATCTGGTAAAGAACGCCTCCTATTCCATAGTCACAGGCGTCTGTACCTATAAAAAATGGCTTGGAATAATCTGGAAAAGTTAACTGAGGTTGAACCACCAATTTCTCCTTTAAGAGTTCAAATGCTTTTTGGTGTTCTTCCTTCCATTCAAACTTAACATTCTTTTTTATTAAGTTATATAATGGTTTCGCAATTAGTGCAAAGTCACTAATTAAAAAGCGAAAATACGAGAAAAATCCTAATAAAGATTGTGTTTCCTTAACACTTGCTGGAGGGACGAAACTCTTCATCGATTCTATCTTCGCTGGATCTGGTGAAATTCCGTCTCTTCCTATTTTAAATCCTAAGTACAAAACCGAAGTTTGTAGAAAATGACATTTAGTCAATTTAACTCTTAATTTATTTTCTCTAAACGCAGTAAAAACTTTCTTTAAGTTTTCAAAATGTTCTGCCTTATTTTTACCCATGATTAAGACATCATCTAAATACACTTGGGCAATAGGTCCTAATAAATGGTTCAACGCGACTTGCATTGTCCTAGCATAGGTACTTGGGGCATTGCGGTGCCCAAATAATAATCTGGTTGGGCAGAATAATCCTTTCCTGGTACGGAAAAGCCAAATTAATTTCTGTGTTTCCTCCTCGACTTCGAGGGAATGATAAGCATCGATCAAGTCACAGCTAGTAAAAATAGTACTGCCGCCTAGGGACGAAAATATTTCGTCAATCGAGGGCAGTGGGTATACGTCTGGGACGCTGTATGAGTTCAAATACCTATAATCTATACAAACACGAGGTTTGTTAGAGTTCTTTTTGGCCACCACCAGTAGAGGTGAACTATGTGGTGAATAACATGCTTTGATATATCCTTTTTTCAAAGCCGCATCTGTAAAATTATCTATGTCTTCCAGGTAGCGATGTGGAAGACGATACTGTTTTCTAAAAATGATCTTTGGAGCATCTGGGGTAAGTTCTATTTCAAACTTCTGTATGGGACACACAGGAACTGCATCATCATCTAAAGCAATGACGTCCTTATATTCCATTAACAAATCCAGAAGTTCTTCCAAATGCTCAGGTTTCTGTAAAATAGAAACATCTGCTTCTTCTTTACTTAAATTATCTGTTATAATCTCTCTGTATGCATTTTTCAACTGTTTATCTGATAAATTTTCTGAGCAGGTTACTATACAAGTAGATCCTAACTGCTTATTCTCTGTAGCAATAGCAGTTTTATTAAAATCTTCTTTTTCAATAAGTTCTAAAATAGGATGACACTTCCCTATATATTTATTTCTTCTTAAATAAAAAGGTTTGTCACTCAAATTAATATAACTCAAAATAACTTCATTGTTTCTAACTGGGCATACAGAATTAGCAAAATATAATGGCCCTAAGGAAAAAGCAGGTGTTATTAAACACTTCTTTTCCAATTCCAAATCTCTTTTATTCTCAGGTCTGACTTTCAAATAACCATAAGAATGAGCAGGTGCCATTGTTTCTTCTATTAATAGCAATTGAACTTCTATTTCTTCATCTGCTATGAAAGGTCCTTCCTTTACCGGAGGAAGTTGTGAATTTTCTTTGTTCTCTTGATGAACAATATTATTCTTATTTATTTCTACCTTTGTAGGCTTTTCCAATGAGCCTTGCGTAATAACTCTCTTTGTAGGCTTTTCAATAGAGCCTCTCTTAATTACTGGTTTACAATTATCACTGTAATTGTTTAATTTAAATTTGTCATTTATATTAGAATTATTA
>JABUQX010044725.1:2500-12500 GCA_015478945.1 Trachelipus rathkii
CATTTGTTTATATTGTCTTAGAGATATTATATTAGTATATACTAGGTCTCTACTCATGATCTCCTTTATATATGTATATATAGCGAGAGATGCTAATCGATCCATATCTAAAATATAAATAAGTTAACTACGTCTAATCTGTATCACAATGTACATTTTGGATATGAATGGGTAATCCTTAATAACCAGTAATGATTAGCGTTTCTCTGTATTATGATTCTTGGCTATATACAGATATATGTATATTTATTATGTACGGTAAAATTGCTACATCAAACTATACTGAGATTATTATATACGTAAACAATATAATAAAATATTTTGCTAATAATAATATGAATATAGTTTCTATAAATGTTCTATACTCGTGCACTGAAGCCACGCTTGTAGAGAGCCGCCTCTGATTATTTATATATAATATATATTATTATATATATATATATATATATATATATATTTATATTATATATATATATTATATTATAATATATATATACTCTATATATAGTATAAGATACCTATTATTATTTATATTGTATATTATATATTGTATTAAAATATATATACATATATGATATATTATATAATATATATTAATATATATTATATATTATATAATATATATACTATATCTCAAGTATAGTAAGCGACTACCCACTACTTCACGTGCTACTCGTTATAGCTTTATACTTACACGTTAAGCTCTTCACAGCACGAGTTATAACATTTAATAAGAAAATCGTATCTAGTATATTTATTCGCAAATTTCATATGTAAGGATATAAATATATTACTCTAATCTTTTTGTGAAGATAATAGTTTGGGGTGAATAATATGATATATACATAATAAATTATTAAAAGATTAGGTCAAATTGAAACAGAAATATGATAGGATAAACCGTCTATTTAATATTTCGTTTTGGTAATTCGTAATTTGAAGATTACTCATAAATATATTATATGGCGGAGTTTCGTGCCAAATCGTGAATATGAGGAGAAATGGTGTCCTTTTGGCTGAATTTAAAGTATAATATTATTCCTTTCTTCAAGTTTTATAAATAAGTAAAAATTTATATAAAAAAACTTAAATATACAGATTTTTTTTAGGTATAAAGTAAGATAATATTTATATTAATGATGAAATTTTGGTCATACCTGATTGAGAAGGTTTTTTAATATATACTTATAAGAATAAAAATGGAAGGGAAATAATAACGAAATATTATTATCGTATTAAATGCGTTAGGATAATCAACTATAATGATAAAGAAAATCACGTTTAGATATGGAATATACTCGAGTATATTAATCTATATATATATATTAAATATATATATTTATATATATATATTATATAATATATGCCTTAAGGTAATATGCTCACCTATCCTTCTACAACTCTAATAAGGTCAGTGTCATATAGTATTAGTTATGATAAAAACACCTACTATTATGAAGTATATTTTATTATATAATTTTCCAATACTAGCCTCTAGTACTGGATTAGAGCTGGGCGCTAGTAGTAATGATCATGATGCGTACAGTGCTTGCTTTACCTTATACCACGTTATGTAGACTTAAATAACAAGAACGCGACAAAATACTTACCTAGTGATGTGAATATAGGTCAACTACGCTATAGCATATATACTACTCAGGACATTATACTCGGCGCTTCTTTTTCCGTCCACACTCGGGCGTATTAGTCTATGCATGAGTATGCATACCGCACATATAAGGTGAATAAAATACTATCAATATTACCGGTAGGTATGATTAATTTTATTGTATTGATATAGGTAACTGCTCATCCTTCATCTTTTCTAACCTGCACAGCAGTGTAATAAGTATTGGATAAAACACCCTATTCAGTTATTACACTCTAGCTGTGATATGGCCTGGTGACCCTATAGCAAGATGAATCCAGGTCAGTGATATAGTGACTGTGACTGAAACTACGGTATACGCATAACTGATAGGATCTTAAAAAGTAAGCAATCGTGACTCAATCTTCTCACTTTTGTTTTGGAATGTAATAAGTACACCTACATCTACATTAACAGGAAAAGCCTATATATATATATACTACTCACGTTGATAAGTACGTGATATCTAATTATACGCGTTCATCTGCTAGGGCGCAGGTTCAATCCCAGCAGGGGGAATAGCTCAGAGGGTAGATTATTATCAACATAAATATATATATTATATATATAACTATTATATTTATAAAAATATTTTATAATACAAGGATATATTGATATATATATATATATATATATATATATATATATAGTATTATATAATATATATATATATTATATATACTATATAGTATATATATATTATATGAAGTATATATTTATATTATATATATTAATATATATATATATATATTATATATATATATAATATATTAATATATATACCGTAATATAATATATATATATAAATATTATATACTATTATACATATACTATATATATCACCAATACCTCCCTTCCGATACCATATAAACCTAATTCACGTACATAAACTACGTTATTACAAACATACTACTAATTTACAATATTACTAGGTAGTTTAACTCACATATCATATCTCATAGACTTAATTCAATTTCTCACTAAAAATAAATATACAACAAAATCACACATAGCTATTATACAAGAATAGCCTCTCACCTCGCCTCATAAATCAATCCATTATATAGTCGCATTTACTTTGCCCATACATATTCATATATAGGTATATATTATATAGTAAATAGCTCAAATATATATTACCCGCTCACTTGTCTTCTATATACATACTCTCAGCACTTTATTATTATATATATACCCTTATTAAACTACTGTGATTATATATATATATATTAACTACATAAATCAGCAATACGCAATATCATATTATAAATCATAACATAACTTTAGCTAAACACTATATATATTTTACACACTACTTATACCCCGCCGTAATTATATTAAAAATGTATTACCAATCCTATTATATATCATTGTATCTATATATACTCCTGACAAAGTGACCACCTACATACATAGTCAACCTTTATTTCGCTGGGCATCTATCCACTCTGATTCTTATTCGCGTTACAGGCTTTCATGGCACCAACGCTCGAGTCAATTTCTCTTGCCACAAACTATTTCATATTTTGCATGGCGTTATCGTTATCACCTAACTGCGAAGTTTCAATAACCAACTCATCCCCTCGTCTCTCTTTGTAGATTCTAACTACATACGCTGGTTGTAACACATTACACACGGAGTGAGCCTGCTCACATTGGTGTGTGAACGCGCGAGTTAATGGCCCGATCGCGAAGCGCAACAACAATTTATCAGCTTAATAGAGGTACACGATTTTTTGTGAGTCCATAATCTTCCAGTATTGGTAATAAGATTACCTCTTAAGCCGAAATTTATGGAGAGTGATTTGCTTAGGAGTATACTTTAAGGTATATTTGGCCTCTCCTGTTTTTTTTTTCTGGACCCAAATAATACTTGAGGCTCTCACCATGAAACATGAAAACTACCAGAATATATACTTGTGTTTAAATAAATATCGAGAACGAAATTTTCGCAATTATATCCGCCGTGGGTGTAGAATATTTACTTTTAAAACTCAAGAAGGAAAAAATATTTACATCCCCGACTATACACAATTTTTGTGTAATGATACATACTAAAGTAAGGTTTAACTTAAATCTTATTCCTGGAACGTTTTGGGCCTAAAATATGTTTACAACAAAAATTTTCCAATCATGGGCTGTCCCAAAAATATCAATTTTTTCGGAAAATTCGGTAACTTTGGAAAGAACGTTATATCTCTTGAGTTGGGGTAAGTTGGGCAAAAAATCTGAAATTTTCACGACATTTATAAACTATACTACCATAGGGACTGGGGTTTCCCTATTTCTTTGACCTCTGCCAAGTATTGACTGTTGGCTCACCCTTTTCTGCTCCTCGACATCTTTAAAAAGAGAATTAATACCATGGCGAAGCCACATTCAACATATGGCAAAAAAAAAAAAACTATACTTTTTTCTAAGTTTGTGTACCTATATCGATATCAGAGATCTAATTCTATTACTAGTTCAAGGCACAATACTACTAGCTATTGTAAGAAAAGTCTATGTTTCGAACACAAGTAAATTCTCACAAATTTAAGTATTTCTAATTTTAAAGGTCTAACACAAAAGGTTTCATCATAAAGTTGTCAATCCAGGAAGCAACATAATAAAAGGACATCTTAACTGTGAGGCATCATCTTTGTCACACACAAAAGCTAACTGACAGAATTCTCAATAACTTATATTACAAACATAGTTGCTGATTGTGGAATATTCTATCATTATATTAATATAACATATATATATTACACTATAAATTATATCAATATATATAAAAGTATCAAAAAAGCCTAATGACTCGTCCTATATTTAAAATATTCCTCATGAAAGTATCAAAATACAATTATAAATACAACAAACATCAAATTTATATATATATATATCAAAATCAGCCAATTCTTATTATTAACTATAATAGTAAATATATAGGGCAAGATAAATTACTACAACAACACTACTGTAGGTACTCATTCATACCATAAAATTACTACTATATATATATAATATATACTATATATATATATAAATATATATATATATATACTATATTACCTTAGAATAATTTGTCATGATTCAAACTTAATAAATGACACTAGAAACTCCTAATATATATTACTCATATACCTCTAGTATAACGTAAAACTCAGTGAACCATTATATACTACCTAAGCTAATTTTAAACTAACTTATAATATATATACATACATCACTAACAATATTTTCAATGGTTGAAAATTTGGCAAATCTCAAAAGTCATAATCATTCACTGAAATAACTACCTTCTAATCTACATTAAAATCTGTCAATCGGAGATTTTTGAAAGAAAGAGAAAAACTTTTCTGAAAATATAGAAATGCGTCATAATACTCTTTAACCATACTGGGCTGGATATTTGCCGAGAAAACTACCAACCTGGATATCGATAGTACCATAATTAAAGGTTTCATACAAAGAGACTAAAATTTCAAAGGTATCATTACCTTACAGGGAAACAACTCTGCCTAACCGTCATGAGTCATAGTAAGTAGACCAAACGCCTATGCTCTGGCAGTTAAGTTTAAATAAAATAAATATTGAACAAGCGGGCAAACAAAAAACACCCCCTCATTTGTTCTAACTTACAATCAATTTTAAGAGAATGCAAAATATGTAAAACGACGAATTTAAAGAACGTCCAAACTCTCTTTGTGCTTTAAAGTTCATATCCTTTAGAGCAGCGAGAGCCCGACACTTCACTTTTTCCGTTCCTGCCTTCCCAAAAACAACCAGCAGATCGCCTCGCAAAACACGCTAAGATAAGATATACATACTGCTAGATATCTCCGCGTATAACCTACTCTGTACAACACAATCCGTTGTTCACTGTCTTCCAAACAGTACTGTAATCGCTAATTAAAATAATAATGAGTATAAATTAACACATAAAAAATAAACAACTCAAAAATAAGTGCAGACAATGACTAAAAAGTTTTAGAAACTATCCAAAGCTCTCGTAGAATTCACCACTTATATTTCTTCGAGATGGTTACAGATGGTAGCCAGTATACTAGAATACTCAAAAAAATTTTGCTTAACGATTCCAAGTGCCATCACCCTCCCACAAAAAAAGATTTTCGTCAAATTAAAGCTTGAATTGGCATTTTCTCTTTTGCATCTTGATACTGCTTCGTAGATTTCACATCTCATGAATAGCAAGTGCTATTTGAAAATGCCTGTGATGGTTTTCCAGTGTACAAACACAAAAAGCGCGAAGAATTAAGCAAAAAGTCAGCTTACAAAAAAGAAAACACCTTAAACAAACAAAATTACATCGGGGAGGACAAAATGTCTTTGCATTATTAGACAAAGCAAAACAGAGACGAAGAAGATTCATTTCAAAACTCATTTTCCACATTATGCTGTCTGGAAGCAAAACTAATAGGAAGGAAAAAAGAAAGGCAAAATTCTCATACTCAATAGAAAACGAATGAATCTTTTAACAAATAACTATAATTTTTCTTTTTGGGTACACCTCATTATGATTTTTTGATAGAAATTACAGCCACAACATTCCGATTCATTTGAAGAACACGACAAATGTACCAAAAATATACGCCCTATCACTCCCCCACTCTGGAAACAAGCATTCATTATCCCAAAATTGAAACCCCTAAAAAAGACCCCAATTCCCATCCTCCTATCGCCCCAATCTCTCTTCGTCTCCACCATCTCGGTTTCCTTTATACGACACTAGATTATTAAAAAAAATATCCCGAACATCACCGCTCCCAGAATTCCAACATGTAGATTTTAAAGGCAATCATTCACAACAAGCCCTCACCTCCTCACATGCAAATCATAATTAATGGCTTCAACCAATCCCTATCACACAGATCCATACTTACAGCCATTCGATATTAACAAAGCCTTTGACACTGTCGCCCCACATATATCTTATAACAAAAAATCCTTCAATCCTCCCTAGAAAACAATGATAAAAAGTGGCTTTCAAATTTCCTATACCAATAGATTATCCAAAGTCCTTCATAAAAACCCCTGCTCACACTCCATAAACTGCAAACGGCGTACCACTGGGCCGCGATTCTTCTCTCCATTCCTTTCAATCTCTTTTACAGCAGATCTGCCCACCCTACCAACCAATTCCTACCAAACTATTACTTTACGCAGACGAACATCAGTCTCATTTCCAACACCACTTGAAAAACAGCCCACCCAGACACCAAGAATACCTACAATTATTAGAACTTGGCTACTCACCAATAGAATGACAGCTCCCCCTTAAATCGCTCGACATTACCTCTAACCACTGACCGCCACAATTCCTCCATCCACCCAATAGTCTACACTTGAACAACAACCTCCTTCCCCTAAACAAAACCAAAAAATATTAGGACTTCCTACGACACACATATGACTTTCTCCCCCCCATCGACCACCAAATTAACTTCTCAACCCAACGGAATTAAACACCCTCCTGAACTCTCTCCCACGAGCATCTTCAGCCGACAGAAAAACATCCCTTACACATTAACAAAAAAACTCCTCAGAACTAATATAAACCTATGCCTCAACCGCATGGTTCTCAGCACTTCACATCCCAACCTAAATACATTGCAAGTTACACAAAACACTGCCCTTAAAATAATCACTGGATGTACCAAAACAACCCCCATCCAGGATTTACATGACGAGACACACATCCTTCCCATCCCTGCCCACTTGAAGATGGTAGGGACACAATTTTTCCAGAAAACACTCAATCCAAACCATCCATGCCACCAAATACTCGCCACCCCCCCCCCGACACAGACTAAAATCCCTCCCTCCTCACCAGCCAAACTTTATAATATCTACAACAACATTTCTCCCCCACCACAAATAGGTCTTGGCTCTCTCACATCCATACACAATTTACTAACACATATCTACAAAATCGCCCCAATAACAATCTACTAAACACCCCATCCCCAAACATCTCCCCTAAAGAAGAATCACTGTCCAGAAAAACCAAATTAACCTCGCCCGGTGCAGATCAGGCCACCACCCAAATCTTATGCAATATAAATTCAGATTCAAACTTGACAACGTTATATATCCCATCTGCACTAGATGTCGTATATCCCAGAACACAATGGAGCACTTCCTTCTGGAGTGCCCCGCCCTCGACGCTCCCCGTACCACCTTTACTGTAACTTCTATCTTGACCTGTGGAACCGCCCAAGTGCAGTGACCCAGCTTTCTGGAGGCGGTGTGGCCCTCCAATAAGGTGGGCCAGGGGCAAAGTATGTAATGTATGTATATATATATATTTTATATATATATATATTATATATAATATATTTATTTATATAATATATATTATATATAGTATATATATATATATAAATATATATATAATATATATAATATAATATATATATATATATATTATATATATTATATAATATATTATTATATATATTTATATATATATTATATATATATATATATATATATTATATAATATATAATATAGTATATAATAAAAGAAGTATATAGTATATAGTATATATATATATATATATTTGCTTTATATATAGTATATATATATAATAATAGTTATATATATAATATATTATGAATATAGATATATAGTAGTATATATATATATATATTACTTATATTACTTATATATATATATATATATATTTATATATATATTCATATATATATATATATTATATATATAATATATATATATATATATATAAGTATATACTATATATATACTATATAATATATATATATATATATATATATATATATATATATATATACAACATTATTGTAAATTTTGGATGTTATTTGGGAAATTAAGAAAATGTAGTCTTCGCAGATTCTTTTAAAATTAAGATGTTTTTCCTTAAATATCTTTTAAAAAGCTATTTTCAATATAAATCTACACTTGCTTCTATTATATACTATTGTTAATTTATTTTAATTATATAAAGGTAATATCACTTAGTAATGATTAAGAATTTTTTATTTAATAAACCAAACACTTTAAAAAATGAAAGGATTTCAAACTAAAAACTGTTGCTTTTTCGCCATAGCTTTTGAAATGTAAGAGAAACATATATATGTATGTATATATATATATATATATATATATATATGATATTATATTATATATATTATATATGTATATATTATATAAAAGTATATATTTATATATCTATATATTATATATATATATATATATATATATTTATATTATATATATATTATATATAGGGATATAATATATATATATATATATATATTATATATTATATATATATATAGAGAGAGAGAGAGAGAGAGAGTCAGAGAGAGATTCAAAATTCTTTTTTTTCAAAAGTTTATTCGTCGTGCGATTTCACTGGGTAAACGAAAATTTCGTACCTGCTCGATTTTCCTTATTTTTATTTCGCTCGTAACAGGCAAGTCGTAATGATGCTTGGCCTATTCCTCTATATTATGATATGAAATATGAAGATCTATATACGCCCATAGCTTAGGAATTTTACTCTTAGAAACAGAGTAGGAAGGAAATTTCCATAAAATAATTTAATTATAATATTGTAATTACTAAAGTACTTGCTTTTCTTTAAATTTATTTTACTAAATCAGTTTCTTTTTCAACTTCAAACAAATTGGTACTAATTTTATTTAACTTTTATCCTTTAATTATTTTGTATTAAAAGACTCAAAAATATTGGGTTGGAGCTACCTACCCTGCCTACCACTATTTGTATACGGCCCCTGAATATATATATATATAGTATATATCTATATATATATATAATATTATATATTCTATATATATAACTATATATATAAATATATATTATATATTATATATTATAAAGTATCTATATAATATATCATAATATAATATATATAGAAAAAAGAGAGGAGAGAGAGAGAGAGAAAAGAGAGAGAGAAGAGAGAGAGAGAGAGAAGAGAGAAGGAGGAGAAGAGAGAGAGGAGGAGAGAGAGAGAGAGAGGGAGAGAGAGAGAGAGCACGTTAGTAAAAAGTAGCACGAGTCGCCTCTGATATATATATTTATATATTACATCATTATTATATATATATATATTATATATATATATTATTATAATATAATATATATCTAATATATATATATAATTATATATGTATATAATATATTATATAATAATATATTATATATTTATATATATATATATATATATATTATATATATATATATATATATATATATATCTATATATATATATATATAATATATTATATATATATATATATATAGTAGTAGTATAGATATATATTGAAATGCAAATTAATTT
>JABUQX010044725.1:17500-20000 GCA_015478945.1 Trachelipus rathkii
ACTACAATCCCAACTAAAGACTTTACATCAGTTAAAACCTCTTGTTTCGTATTTTGAACCTTCTCTCCATTCAAAATAGTTTGTTTCTTTCACGATAATTTGCAATTATTTTTCCATTCAACCTTTTATCCGCCCTTCTGTTTGCAGCTTTCAATTTTCTTTAAATACATCGTATTCTTTTGTATTCCTACCATTTTGCCTGGCTATTAATAGCCAAATATCTTGCCAAAAAAAAAAATTCTTTTAATAATAACATTAACTACGCCATTCGTTACTTTTTCTATTAATTTTTTCGTCAATTTTATCAAGTTGCAAATTTGTTTTGTATTCATCACATTTCTTATTAAAAATATTTCACCCCATTTGTACTTCTATCTCTTTCTTTCATTATTCCAAAATTTTCTGCTAATAATCTTTCGTATTCTATTGAATATTCTTTAAATATATAATATCCTAATTCTTAACTTCTTCACTACTACTAAATTTCAATCTTTACATTCATTCTCCTTTCACGTTAACTTTGATTTTACCAAACAGTGATCGGATATGCCACCACCGCAGTGGCTCCTCTCAACACACTCACATCCAACAACTTAAGATTTCTCCACTTTTTTTCGCACATATTATTAATTCTAGTAAAGCAACGCTTAACTACCAGTCACTCTTTTGACCCATGTACGCTTGTGCAAACTTCTTTTATTAAACAAATCGTTCCCTATTATTATGCATGTATCTAGCAGCACACAATCTAACAATTTTCCCAACTTTCGTTTTACCATCTACTCTAAAAGGACCTACAATTTCTCTTACCTCTCTACGTCTTGACTCTTACATTTAAATCACCTAACAAGCACAATTTGTCATTCTTATTGAAAGTTACTAAACATTCGTTTAGCTCTTCACAAAACTCTTCTCTTACATCTACTGCATTGTCATTTACAGGATATATGCAGTTAATTACTAATAGGCAAATTCCATAACTGATTTTCAATTTTTCCCACATTAACTGAACTAATAAATTTATGTTCTTTCATATTTCTCTTCCATATATATATATATATATATATATATATATATATATATATATATATATATATATATATTATATATATATATATATATATATATATATATATATATATATATATATATAGACATAATAATAAATATAAAAATATTATATACATTATATATATATATATAAAATATATATTTTAGATATATAATTGATATTATATATAATATAATATATATATCTATATATATTTATATATATATATATATATATATATATTATATATATATTAGGTTATATATATAATATATATATATATATATATAATATTATATATATATATATATTATATATATATATATATTATTATATATATATATATATATATACTATATATATATATATATATATATATATAGCGTAATGACAATTAAACAAAATTTCATACATTAAACGTTTGAAGAAGTGAAATATTGATATATTTTTGGTTCTACTTATCCGATCAACATCAAATTTTCAGGGCTTGTATAGTCTGGCCGAGATGTACATCCTTTTTACTTTGATAATTTTTCTGTATACTCAAAGGAAAAATTTTAAAAAATTTCCAAAATTTTTTTTTTTAAATTTGTTTCAAGAACATATCCAAAACTGATGCATATACAAAGAAGTTATCTAAATAAAAAAATGTGCATCTCCTCCGACTACAAATGTCCTGAAAATTTCATGCAGAGCGGATAAATAGAAAAAAAATATTCCAATTTATCAATTTGAAAACCAAAAATAGTAGGTTTTGAAAATTGACCAATGCTCAGATATGGAAGGGGGGGGGGAAATTTTGCTCAGCATTAAGTAATAATTGGAGCGTGCCCTTAACGCTCCAATTATTGCTTCGGGCTGAGCCCAATTTCCCCCCTCCCAATATATGGACATAAAATTCGGAATTTTCAGCGATTTTGACAAATAAACACCAAATTGTAGCTTTTTCTGACGTCTAAAACATCGTTTTCGAGTGTTTTTCTGTGCCTGTAGTCATTGTTTTGGTATTTTCAAATTTTGAAAATCTATGTTTTTGACATTTGTCGAAACTCTTCCTACAATTTTTTTCGAAATGACTTCAAACTTGAAATATACAAAGATTGATTATTATCTAAAAAGTGTTGGAGCGGATTCTGATGTTTGACCTCATATCTGAGCATTGGTCGATTTTCAAAACCTACTATTTTTGGGTTTTCAAATTGAAAAATTGGGATATTTATTTTCTGTTATATGCCGATCTGCATCAATTTTTCATGGACATTTGTAGTCGGTAGGAGATGCACATTTTTTATTTAGATAACTTCTTTGTATATATGCATCTGGTTTTGATTTGTTTTTGGAACAAATTAAAAAAAAAGATTTTGAGGGGAAATTTTTTAAAATTACTAAGAAAAATTACAGAAAAATTATCCAAGTACAAAAGATGTATCTCGCCCGACTTACAAGCGC
>JABUQX010044725.1:35000-53787 GCA_015478945.1 Trachelipus rathkii
CTAAAATTTTAATAATTTAATGATTTTATATTCTTGTTTGATATAATTCTTTGATATGATAAAATCGAAACTCTGAAGATGTCCGAGGTTTGCGGACAAAACCGGTCAGGATCTAATAATATAAATAGTGCCTCCCAATAAACTTTTCCATGGTAAATTATTTTCTAGAATATTTTTAAGAAAATTAATGGAAATTAGAAGAAAACGTTTCGTGAATTGGAAGCTAAAAGTAAAACGTATCATAATAATAATAATAATAATAATAAAATAATAATAATAATATAATTAATAATAATATAATAAATATAATATAATAATAATAATAATAATAATAATAATTAATCAATCAATCAATTTTTATTTACCTTAAATAACTATAATAATAATAATAATAATAATAATAATAATAATAATAATAATAATAATAATAATAATAATAATAATAATAATAATAATAATAATAATATAATAATAATAATAATAATAATAATAATAATAATAATAATAATAATAATAATAATAGTTATAACTTTAATGACAAAAATAATAAAGGTATAATTTATGTAGTAATAAAACCAGTAATAAGCAAACATAAAATGATAATAAGATAATAATAATCATACCACTATAATTACCATAATTTATTATTATTATTATTATTATTATTATTATTATTATTATTATTATTATTATTATTATTATTATTATTATTATTATTATTATTATTATTATTATTATCATTATTATTATTATTATTATTATTATTATTATTAATTATTATTATATTATTATTAATTATTATTATTATTATTATTATTATTATTATTATTATTAATATTATTATTATTATTATTATTATTATTATTATTATTTATATTATTATTATTATTATTATTATTATTATTATTATTATTATTATTATTATTATTATTATTATTATTATTATTATTATTATTATTATTATTATTATTATTATTATTATTATTATTATTATTATTATTATTACATATTTGCCCTTTCTTCATATGTGGTGGTTTTATTGTTTATTGAGTATTCCACATTATTATTATTATTATTATTATTATTATTATTATTATTATTATTATTATTATTATTATTATTATTATTATTATTATTATTATTTAAGAGTTGAACATGTTTGTTTAGTCGATCGTCACCAACGTGTTATTAAACAATAAAATAGTATATGATATATGACGTTACTTCATTCATTTTAATAGCATACCATACACCACATACCATACTCATACACCACACACCACATACCATTATACCACATACCATTATACCACTTAACATATGCATACACCATACTACAAGGTTCAAATGTAAATAATTCGAATATGGCATGCGATTACATGAAAGTGAATGACGGTTTAATGCTATGTGTCATTTTAGGCGTTAATAACATATTAATGATGAAATAATAAGCGAAAAAAAACTTTTTAGAGGGTATAATTGATTTTTATTTCAGCTTAATGTTTAAAAATGATTTGAACTGCAAAAGGCTTACTCGTGAATCCGAAAGAAATTCTTACTCATAGTATGTAACACGTTGTAGGTTGATGGCCAGTACCTGTTGAATGAGACAAGACCTTGGAGCCAAACACGGACCAAAAACGTTTTTGCGATACAATAATTGGGTTCTGACAGGAGCCGAAACCGTAGACGAAAATTTTTTAGAGTAAATAACAGGAGCCGAAGTTGGGTTTTTTAAAATGATGCAGCCAGGGGCACTGCCCCAGTCTGAGACGTTAAAATAAGTTGCGAGGTCCGCCGACCTTGGTTGAGGACCGCTTTCAATTCCTTCTGACTCTTGGTCATCTACCATTTACATTTCAGTGAATCTCTTTATTCCATTAAACATCGGAAACTTTGACCTCCAATTTTTACTCCTTCTGTGTCTATCCTTCTCTTCTTTCTGTAATTTTATCTCTGTTTTTCTTTTCGATTGATTTTTGGCAACTGTTGTACATGATCAACGCTTATATTTTAAAGATATTAATGATGGTTTTCGTCAGAGTTCTCTCATATATTAATTGTTTTCTACATTTCATTACTCTCCTATCTATCATCACCTCGTCACCTATTCACTCCTATGTTAATGACTGACTTTTACATTATTATTTTCATTTTGAAAGGCAAATTCTTGATGCTACGATGGTGGTCTTAGATAATTCTTCTCTTATATTTAACTTTGGTGGTATCAGTTTAAAAAAAAAGAAAAAAGAAAATATGACAGAGAAAACATGGTTTGTTTATAATTCCTCAAGAATTCAATCACTTCAACTACTCTTATTCTTGGGACTTACTTTTGTGTTTTTGCTATTCTTGGACAGAATACAGCTTCTCGCTAAAGAATTTCGACAAGGTTACAAGGTGTTTTGATTCACTTTCAGGACATTTCATTATTGCTCCATTTGTTTGCCCTATATAGGACAAGACCTTGCGTTTCTTCCTTCTTTACAATACGTATCACACATCTGAGGAGTTTCCATTCGCACTCTCCTTCTTCTCCTTTCGTCTTATCACTTCTTTTCTCCAATCTTTTTTTTAGCAACCTAACTATTGCTTCAGTCATTTTAATGGCGCTCTTTACCGAAAACTGCTTCTCGGTAGTTGTAGACAGAATCCTTTGAGGAGGGTTTGTATGACATGTCGTGTTTAGTTTTTAATTTTTTTTATAATTATTAAAAAGCTCGTACCTCGCAGGGGCATTGCCCTGTTTGTGGAAAATAACTTTTTAGGAAGTTTCTTGCTAGGATTCTCATGAGAATTCGATCGAATCCGTGACCTCCACCATGTGAACCTATCGCTTTACTCTTTGACTCACTAAAGCGGCAATAAAGTCACATTCTTATACTATTCAGGCTTCTGACCCCAGAGCCGAGGCTTAGCCGCTGCTATGCTCTATTTTTTTTCGGCTCTGACTCCGGCTCGTCGATTGGAAAATTTCTCTGCTCCGACTCCGACTCCGACTCCGACTCCGACTTCACCCAAAAAAATATTCGACTCCACTCCAAAAATAATTTCGACTCTGACTCCGCAGTCCTGCTCTCCTTCCTCCTTTTTTCCCCCTTGATTTGATATATTATATATATATATATAATATATATATATAATATATATAATATATATATATATATTATATAATATATATATATATATATATATATATATATATATATATAATATATATATATATAATATATATATATATATATATATATATATATATATATATATTATATATATATTAGCGCATTTAATCAAGGCATGTCGATCATTTCATTTTCAATTGAAATTCGTTTTTCTTTTTTCCCTTCTGTTGAATTTCTTTTAACATTTCAAACGAGATCTCAAAAACAAATGCTTCAACACTCGTAGGACTCACTTATTCCTCTCTTAATTTAACACACACACACACACACACACAACACACACACACACATCACACACACACCACGCACAACACCACACACAGTACACACATACAATAGGAAAATAACGAATGGAGAGTCCAGTTAAGACATTCAGATGAAGATGATGTGAACAGTTATGGGGTGTGGTGACGGCAGGATTTGTAGGCGTGGGAAAGATCCCGTGACACGTAGTGGCTGTGAGTGATAATGATGTTACCAATAGTATATAGTATATATGGTAGTATATATATATATATATATATATATATATATATATATATATATATATATATATATATATATATATATATATATATATATATATATATATATATACTTTATATTAAAAGCCCTTGGAATATTGAAACTGGACACTTAGAAAATCTTACACCTTAATTGTATATAAAATATTTAGAAGGACATTACAAAATATATACATTGATAACTAGCTTTCACCTCGACACGCGAGGTCTTTTCAGGTTATGACAAATTACTTATTATGAAGTTCGCAGGATGGAAGATCAATTTAGTTGGTTTTTAATTTTCTTCGTTGTGCTGTTGAAAAAGTTTGATGATTTTAGGTATTCATTGAGAATAAAATCCATCTTAACCTCACCAGGAAATCTGTTATAGTTTTCGATATTATATATACAGAATGACTCTACGATTTTACGATGGCATTATGATTAATATTGGTAACAGAATTAAAATTGTTTATGTTGATATGATGATTAAGAGTACGTCTGTGGTGGGCTAGAGCTGAGTTTGTAATGTCAATATTCAGATCATATGTATGTTGATATTTTCTTCTTTTCCAATCCATTGATTCTCCGATGTAGGTAAAGTTGCATGTGATGCACGGAATGTGATAGATACTACTTAGGGAGTGGTTTTCCTTGCGTTTGGGAGGTTTTAATATGTTTTTGAGGGTAATATTGTTAGATTGAACCAAATGAATATTTTTTGGTACTATTTTTTAAATTGAATGTATAGGTATATTCGGAGTGGGCAAAAAAGAAACCTTTCCCTCTTTATTTGGAATGGTGTTGTAATACTTGTTTTTTATTTTTTAAGTGATTTAGAAATGAGACTATCTGGATAATATAGAGATTTAAAAGTGCTAAAAATATATTTAATTTCATCGGAAAGAAATGATGGGGAACATAGCCTGAGAGCACGGAGGAATAAACTTGACAAAATGGCTAATTTTGTATTTTGGTCGATGGTTTGATGCCCAATGTATATAATTGGGGGCTGATGTTGGTTTTCTATATATTGTATATTGGAGATGATTGCTATTGTTCCATGTGACTAGTGTATCGAGAAACGGGATGGATGAATTTGAAGGTACGTCAACTGTAAACTGTACGGAGGGATGGACGGAGTTGATATGATTAAGGACAATTCTAGGGTTGGTATGATGAGGTAGGGATACAAAAACATCGTCTACATATCTTACCCATAAACTATTGTTAAGGAGGGGATGAGGAAGTATGTGGTAAAATTCTATCAACTCCATGAAAATGTTGCTGAGTATGGGCGATAAGGGAGAGCCCATACTCAGCCCAGAGGTCTGTTTATAAAAGTTGCCGTTAAAATGGTAGAAGTTATGTTGTAGGGATAATTTGATGAGTTATTTTAATAAATTGAAGGGATAAGACAAGTTAAATTGGGATTCGTTTAAATATCGTTCTAATAAGTCTAATGTAAAGGGACCGGGACCGAGGTGAACAATGAGATGGCATCAAAGCTTAGAAATCAATGTGTGTAGGGATTCTGTTGTCTGGTTCTATGAATGAAATCTTCAGAGTTTTTTAAATGTGCTGACGGAATATTGCTTATGAGAGGTTTTAGTTGTTGTTCATTCATAAAACCAGACAACAGAATCCCTACACACGTATCAGCATCCGCATTCGTGCAATATCCGCGAATGCGGATGCTGATACGGATGTTTCCATTCTTATATAAAGGCTATGAAAACAAAGAATTGATTTTCTGATACATTGATAACAACCATATGGCTTCGAGTATATATATAATATATATATATATTTATATATATATATATATATATATATATATATATATATATATATATATATATATATATATATATATATATATATATATATATAGGTATATATATATATATATATATATATATATATATATATATATATATATATATATATAATCCAATTCCTTAAGCCATCCGGTAGGGAGTTCCCTCAGCAGGCAAATTCACTATCTCTGTGAAATCTTAAATCCCTGAAAACTCAATCCTCCATATCTCCTCTCCTAAAACACCCCAACTTTCTTATCCCTTTGATGGCCCCTAATTAATGTCTTACCCAAAAACACATAAACATTCCTGGATCTAAACATAAATAGTGGGAATTGTCTTGGAGACTCAAATCATCGGTTGCTAAATGGCCTCAAAGAAGTTGGAATTCTATTTAGATTGTAAATATTTTTCTTCTGATCAGTTATATGAGTTCTATAATAGCAACATCAGCCCTTGTGTGGAATACTGTTCTCACATTTGGGGTGGATCCGGTCTCCACTCCTCCTTGATAGAGTTGAAACTGGGAAGGCAAAGAGGTAAGTAAACTGTCCTGATACTTGACTCCCTTTGACCCTCTTCTCTGCGCGTCGACGCGTTGGTGCCCCATCCCTTTTCATAGGTATTGGCAACGGCAGGTGCCAGAGAGAATCTCGATCTCTCGCATTACTCCACCACACTGCGTCGCCTTCGTAACACAAGAGGTGCCTTGTTCTCTCATGTAAATTGTGCGTCTATATCTCGTCACTCAAGGATGATTGGTTCCTGTGACTCCTTCTTTCCAGTCACATCTGCTTTGTGGAATTCTTGGTTTCTTCTATTTTTCCAGTAATATCTAATCTTCTGAATTCTGTCTTGCGTCTGCGCCTACATGAGGGAATCTGGTGCTAGACAAGGACAGGGGTGGGTTTACTTCCATTTATTTAATTTTGTTTTCTTTTTGTAACTTTTTATTTATTTATTTATCTATTTTTTTTGCCCTCTTTTGAAAAGGGCCCTGCCTGTGAACATAGATATTTATGTATTATATATATATATATATATATATATATATATATATATATATATATATATATATATATATATGTATATAGTTATATATATATATATATATATATATATATATATATATATATATATATATATATATATATGTATATATAGGCATATACTGTATGTATCCAAAATATTATAAACGAAAATTGCTCTTTATATATATAGAAAGAAAGAGAGAGCAAAGAGTATATATATATATATATATATATATATATATATATATATATATATATATATATATATATATATATATATATATATATATATATATATAAATTAATTTTAACCTGGCTTTTATATTATTAACGGATATGAGACTTAAAAATGTAAATTTAGAAGTGTCTAAAATTGGCCATGGCCCCTGGCCCCCTTGGATACGTCTTACTGTATATATATATATATTATTATAAAGATATATATATATATATAGCATATATATATAGCATGTATATATATATATATATATATATATATATATATATATATATATATTTATATATATATATATATATATATATATATATATATATATATATATTATACATATATATATATATATATATATATATATATATATATATATTATATTATATATTATTATATATATATATATATATATATATATATATATATTATATATATATATATATATATATAATATATATATATATATATATATACATATATATATAATATATATATATATATATTATATTATATATATTATATATATATATATATTACATATATATATATAGTTATATATAGATATATATATATATATATTATATATATATATATTATATATATATATATATATATTATATATATATATATATAATATATATATTATTATTATATTATATATTATATATATATTATATTATATATATATTATACTTATTATATTTCCATATTATTATATATATATATATATATATATATATATATATATATATTGCTACATATATATATATATCATGTATATATCTATATATATATATATATATATATATATATATATTATATATAAAACATAGGATCTACGCCCTTACCTCTGTAATAATCAGTATAAAATATTGAAGAGTTTTGCCACATAGCCTATATAGTGCTCACAATATAATATTGCTAAAATAAATTGTATTTAAATAATATTGTAGTGGTTAGATAATACTTTTTAAAAGAGCTTATAAAATACATGATTTAAGCCTAGATTACATTTTCTGTAAAAGTCAGAGGAAACGAATTCGTTTGATTAGCTTTTTTTTTATCAATTTTTTTGGGAACAAAATGCAGTTTTAATTTAACACTTTGTATGTATTTCCCATTGCAATATGTACTAAATAAAGTAAATTCTAGCGTAATATATTATTTTATAGAAATTTATATCATATTTTATATCATATATAATGAAAATAACTTGTTTGTTGAAATTTGTAACTCATGATTTTATAGATTTTGCTAATCCTCTCTCTCTCTCCTCTCTCTCTCTCTCTCTCTCTCTCTCTCTCTCTCTCTCTCTCTCTCTCTCTCTCTCTCTCTCTCTGAGGACCTAAAAAATAAGTTTTGAATTGAGTTTATATATAATAAAAATTGTAAAAATATTATTGCGAGTAACTTTAGGTCAGCGACTCGTTTGTTTATAATTCAATATAAATTTAATAAAAAAAAACAAAAAAACTAAAGCTATTTTAACACCTTACCGTTAAAGAGATAACTATAAAAAGGCTATATCTACTTGTGTTGATGGTTCATTAGCCTCGAAGTACCAACAAAGCGTAATCATATAGCTACCTGGTGGTGAAGAAAGCGAATTCAACAGTAAAGGGAGAACCCCGAGTACCTGTAGATACCTAGCTCATACTATAAACGTATACGAGCTGCAAAGTATACAAAGAGCTGAAAAGTCAAAAGAACAACCATCAACTACTACCCGTGCAGTAGAGGAACAAGCAAAAGAGATAACTACTAAGCAAGCCTCTAATACATCATAAAACTCCCCAGTGGAAGAAGAAGAAGAAGAAGAAGAAGAAGAAGAAGAAGAAGAAGAAGAAGAAGAAGAAGAAGAAGAAGAAGAAGAAGAAGAAGAAGAAGAAGAAGAAGAAGAAGAAGAAGAAGAAGAAGAAGAAAAATAAAAATAAAATTAAAATTAAAAATAAAATAAAAATAAAAATAAAAATAAAAATAAAAATAAAAATAAAAATAAAAATAAAAATAAAAATAAAAATAAAAAGAAAAAGAAAAAGAAAAAGAAAAGAAAAAGAAGAAGAAGATATAACTCCCAACACTCCTGCTACCACAGAATTGGCCTCTTCCACCATTACATAAATGGTGAACGCAGAAGTCTAAAACCCTCTTAAGACTCAAGAAGAAGACCACTCTCTCAAGAGTCAAGAAGACCACTCTCTCAAGACTCAAGAAGAAGTACACTCTTTTAAGATTCAAGAAGACCACTCTCTCAGGATTCAAAAAGAAGACCACTGTCTCAGGACTCAAGAAGAAGACCACTCTCTCAGGATTCAAAAAGAAGACCACTGTCTCAGAACTCAAGAAGATGTCTACACACAGCGAAAACCAGCAGCCTCCTCCCAAAGATCAGATAGAAGAATCTTTCGCTGGGATCCAGGTTAAACCTCCATTGTATTCTGAGACTTCAGTTTCAACTTGGTTTCAAGTGATGGAGGTCCAGTTTCACTTTGGCAAAATCACCTTGGAGAAGGCGAAGCACTTCCACGCTCTTTCTCAGCTGCTCACAGACGTCATTGACCTCTGCAGAACTCGATATCCAAGATTACACTCAGCTGAAGAAAGCAGTCATTACTATCTTCAAGAAGACGGAGTTATTCAACATGTTTATTTCCAAGAAAGCTTAGAGTGGAAAATCTTCCCTTCATCTACGAGAAATGATTAGTTATGGTACCAAATTGAAAATTCGAGACGACATAATTTGGATGCAGTTCTGAAGACTCTCCCAACAACCATTCGACCAACAATGGATTCGCAAACAACACTTACTCTTGAACAACTTGGAGAGAGCCAATTATCTAGTTGTTTTGGTATCATCCGCTCCTGTTATAACAGTGTCAACAGTGTCGGGTTTAGGAATACCTGTGGGATTGTTTCCATACAGTCAAAATCAAAGACCCAACGTATGCCGTTCTCACATTTACTTCACTCAACAGGCAAGGACGTGTAGGCCGTGGTGTAAGTGGCCTGATAAAACTCATGTTCAGGTGCAACCCTCGTCTCATCCCTCTTCTAGAGCTTTTTCTCTTATAAGAGCGAGCTGATTGCTGCGCTATAATCAGTTCGCAACCTACTATCAATGTCACAATATTTAGCGCAGATACTCTCTTCCTCTTAGACACCGGTGCTTCCATTTCAAGTTTACCTTCAAAGCGGTAACCACATGCTCCGGCTTAGACTACGTTAATCGCTCCGCAGCCAGTGGTCTATCGTGTCATGCAGTGAAATAGCGACATATATAACAATGAAAAAGCTTCGTCGAGAATTTAATTGAATTTTCGATAGTAGGCTGATATCGCACAATGAAAATATGTGGGGTATGGATTTTCTACAACGTTACTTCAATTTAATTCACTGATTGGGGGAAGAAAACACTGCAAGATACAACTACGTTTCTTCTAGCACCTCTTCAAGTCTCTTCCGAAGAAGTTCCTTCCTTACAAATCAACGCTAACATTGAAGACTCTAACATCTCATCTTTGCTTCAGGAGTTTCCCCTTGTTAACTTCACCCATTGACTTAACGAACATCAAGTTTAATCCAAAATGACTTGTTCACTACATGGAGACTGGTGATTCTCCTCCAGTTTTTGCAAGACCTCGTCGCTTATGGAAGATAAACTAAAAGCAGCAAAAGCAGAATTCGATACTCTCTTGAAAAATGGAATCATTAGATCTTTCAAGTCTTCTTGAGCTTCTCCACTTTATCTGGTGCCAAAGAAAACACCAGGAACATGGAGACCTTGTGGTGATTATAGATCTTTGAATGAAATAACTAAAAGAGATGGTCCACTTCCTCACATTAAAAGTCTCTCACAACGTCTACATGAATCATCAATCTTCAGAAATAGACCTTCAGAGGGCATACCATCAAATTCCAATACTAACGGAGGACTGAAAAGATTGCATATCAATTCCTTTTGGCCTTTTTGAATATGTTTCCAGGCTATTTGGTTTAAAGAACGCAGAACCCACTTTTCAAGGAATAATGGACTCCATTTTCAGATATCTTACTTTTGTCTCCATATATCTAGATGACTTGGTAATTTTTTCAGCAACTGCAGAGAAACATGAAGAACATCTCAGGGCAGTTTTCAAGCTTCTCCAAGAAAATTCTTTCAAAATGTCCTTAGAAAAAATGCGATTTTAAAGTCATTTCTCAAGTATTTAGGATATCGTATTTCTTTCAGATGGAATTTCTCTACCTTCAGAAAACACGTCCGAAATTTATAAGTACCCTCTTCCCCGAGATTCATCAGCTCTTAGAAGATTCTTGGGAATGATTAGATACTACTGTCGTTTCATCCCATATTTTTGCAAAACTCGTCTTTCCTTTATCAGAGAAAGCATAACACCATTCTAAAGATAAGTCTCTGACGTGGACCACAGAAGAAGAAGGCTTCATTGAAATAAAGAATCAACTCCAAAACGCCACAACTCTCCCATATTCTTAACCGGATGTAACCCATCTTCAACTTGTAACGGTTAGTAGATAGACTTCTATAGGAGCAGCCTTTCATGAGATGGTAGATGGACATCCAGTACCTATATATTTCTACAGCA
This sequence comes from Trachelipus rathkii, assembly GCA_015478945.1. NCBI lineage: Eukaryota > Metazoa > Arthropoda > Malacostraca > Isopoda > Trachelipodidae > Trachelipus > Trachelipus rathkii. Next base: position 46,370 of record JABUQX010044725.1, read on the forward strand.
GAAAGCTATTAGAACAAAAACGTAAATACTCAGCTTTCGACCGTGAATTTTTAGAAGCCTACTATTCTGTTCTTCATTTCCAGCATATGTTAGAAGAAAGGAATATCATCTTGGGTACTGATCACAAATCTCTCATTTCAGCTTTCTACAGTAAGAATCAAGCAAACAGCGATCGGCAACAACGTCATCTTTGTCTTACCAGAATATGTACAGATAACATCATCGCTGATGCTTTTTGCCGGATATCCTCGGTAACAGTAGGTACCTTCGATTTAACTATTATTGTTCGTCTTTAATCAACAGATGAACAGTTTCCATACTTGTTTATCACTAATACATACTATATCTTCTCTTGTAGGTGTATTTTGTGCAAATTTTCCCCAAAGAGTATTAAGACACAATTTTGCAATGATCCGCATCCCTAGGTTCTTGATATTGGTAATATTGAGTTCGATACCCTCCGTTTCTTTGAAAAGACGGACAAACTCTTTAGGTTTTTAATCGAAAACAGGATCGTCTTCGTGAATATTGCTAGGTGGTTCTGATGCCTCTGTCTTTATTTTTAAGAAGTTGTTGGCATACCCTTCAAATAAAAACTCCTCTTTAAACGACCGACCAAACTTCAAATATTTTGAATATATTGTATCCCATTTCTATTGGCAGTTGAATTTCAGGTGTTATAAATAGACCGCTAATAGCTCGTTAATTCTCGACATGAATGCATTTCTCACAATTATCTTCAACACATTTTACGCAGAGTGGAAGCACTAGTTTATATTTGGATCGTTCAGCGATGAAAGGAATGTACAAATCTTGTCGAGGTAAGATCTTAAAGTAAGCAGCACCGAAATATTTGTCGTTGATTCCGTTATTAAATGATTTAATATCTGGTACAATATCGCTAATTAGTTTCTCTGGTGGACCATAAGGGTACCTAATTCGTTTCTGTACATACAGATAGAGAGATGTACAGGCTAAATAAATGATCATCTGTCCTTTAGTTGTCTTATTGTAATGAACGAATGGTTCAGTACGCCAACAAATAATGAATTGTCTATTATCTATCATCTGTTTTTAACAACATCGTTGTTAATACGTTGAACATATCTGTAACATGTTTATATAAACATGATCAGGATCTTCAATGATCAATATATATATATATATATATATATATATAAGTATATATATATATAAAAATATATATATATATATATATATATATATATATATATATATATATATATATATATATATATATATATATATATATATATATATATATATATTTATTTTTATATATATTTCTATTATTCTTTAATTATTTGATAGTTTTCTAACTTCAGTAAAATTTTAAATATTTACAACTTAGTTTAAATTTTTAAAATGTTTGGTAAAAAAAATTACTTACATTAATGGTAATATATTTAATGGAATTTGAAGTTTTATAATGTCAACATTCTATTTTTTTTATTATATATATATATATATATATATATATATATATATATATATATATATATATATATATATATATATATAGTGAGATGATGCTCAGGTGAGATATATATATATATTACATATATATATATATATATATATTTATATATATATATATATATATATATATATATATATATATATATATTATTGTTGTTATAAAAAGATATATATATATATATATATATACATATATATATATATATATATATATATACTATATATATATATATATATACGTTGTATGTATGTTTCAAAATCCTGTAATATCCCTTTAATATTCAAACAGACTTTTCCCTTCCATTCTCTTTATCCCATTTTGCTATCTTAAATATATGAATCAATCATCTTTATGTTCATTCCTTTTTACTTTTAGTTTTATATTTAAAAACACTCCACGTACTTTCCACTGTCATGTTTTTGCTCAATTAAAATTATATATTACTAATTAGCACAAACTGCAAAATAAATTAAATCTTCATTTTTATAAAATTGAACCTTCTAAATCTAACAAATACAACTAATCAATTCCATGGTTCATCCTTCTATGTAACATTACCAACCTAATTTGATCTTAATTCCACTCCAACTAAATCTAATCCCAACTCTTACCTAAACTGACCAACCTAACAAATCTCCAATCTAATATAATTCAATCCTAATCTAATAACCAACCAAACTAATCTAATCCAACTAACCTAACCCACTGAACCTAACTGGACTTACCATAACGTAACCCAACCCAAGGTAATAAATTTCAAATTAAAAATAATGATTATGTTACTCTCCCAAGTAGTTACTGAATTGTAATGAAGTTGAGCAAATATTGATCCTCCTGCCTTTAATACTGCAATTCAAACAATCAAAGTAAGAAATGATAAAACAACAATAACTAAAATACTAAATAAACAACTGGTTCATCTTTATAAACCACAGTCACATCATAAAATTGTTTGTCTTTAAACTAAAACTTCCAATAATAAAAATTAAAGAAAGAACTAAGTCCCACTCAACTTTACCTAAACATTATTTGCAAAAATAATGAACAACTATTCTCCTTCTGGTGAAAATTTTAGATTTCTTTTCGCTATTACAAACAAACTAAGAAAACAAAATAATGCTTAATCTGTGATATATATATAGAGTAAGAAAGATATAATATAAGAAAGAAAGAGTTGGTATATATATAGAAAGTGAAGAAATATAGTGGAAAAGAGATAGATATATATAGAAAGAAAGATATATATATAAAAAAAATATAAAGGTAGCCTTCCTCTCCATCCATAGTATAAATCCCTAAAAAGAAAAGATATAAACATTTGATCAAGTCTCTTGCTCTGGTGAAACAGACCTGTGCAACCCTGAATATTCTATGTAAGTTTCAGTTTTTGGATTAAGCTTGATTTATTGATCTATTGATTAATTAATATATTTTAAAGAACTAAAAATTTTAAATAAATTTTATAATTTATATGCTCATAAATTGTATAAACCATACTCTAATACACTTTGGTAACTACTGAACAATGAATGAGAAAAGTGGATGGTGATTTATTCAACTGATTAAATTATATTTTTACTATGGCAAAGCTACAGTTAGTCAGTGGATTGAAAGTAAGATAAATATTTTTAATATATAAAAGTGCTAATATGAAACTTAGTTTCATTAGTAAAAGAAACCATTGTAGGTCTAATTATAAGCTTTAACGATGATTCTGCTTCCATATGGTTAATTTGAGGTAGAGGGTACTGTTGAGCTATCGTTTACTGCCTAATGCTAAGTAAGAAGGTAAGCAAAATCTTTTTTTAGAATATCGCCCATTGACCATATGAGCCTGGTCAGCCCCACTTCTGCTACTGAAGTTTTTGAACTGTCTTCAAGGTATCCATTCTTTATTTCTTTCCAATTCCAAATAATAATGAGGTCTGAAACCCAATTGGTTCATGTCTGGTGAAATATATGAATGATAAGGGGTCACTCATTTATTATATGTTATTTGGATTTGGGGCCCAAACTGGAAGCAGGCTAGTATACAAAGTGCTATATATAAGCTATGATATAGAGAGAGTAAGATATATATATATATAAGTATATATAAGTTTATAAAGGTGAAATATATATATATAGAGAGATATATATATATATATGAAATATATATTATATTTACATACATAAAATAAATATATATATATATATATATAAGTATATATATATATATATATTAATATAAATAAAGTAATATTTCCTTCTTAAATACTGGTGAACCAAAAAATTAAATCATAAGTAGAACAAACACAATTACACTTACACCAAAAATGATACTTAAACGAACTGTATGGATGAATGATGTCAGCCATTATAACCGCAATCATCATGGTTAGTGGTAATATAAGAACATATATAAGAAAGAGATAAATAGAAAAAGGGAATAGTATACAAATATACAAAAGTATAGATGTTATATAAGAAATTATATAAGAACTGTAAGAATCCAAGAGGGTGGTATAGTAATCCTTTTTAACAGTCTTGTTGAGTAAATACATACATTTAAAGATCAGTTTAACTCTTAACCTGACATCCTTCAGTCCCAGGTCCACTAAACACAAACAAAGTACTTGCAAAGGTATATTTTTCCAGAAACAGTCAAGTTTGAAACTAATAAATAAGGATTCTGGTTTGAGAATAAACCAGCTGTTTGTTTGGCTCTGCTTTGACTAGGAGCCTGAAATGCTGGGAATGATAAACATTATGGGAGTCTTACTGATTTCTTTAGTAAGATTGTAGCTAAGCCAGTAAGCCTAGCTAATAACAAAGGTTCTTGTGTCTTCATTTAATTCGGGCCCGGTGGAAGTATTCTTGGTTTTGGTGCAGAAATAAGCGCCCGCCCAGTGAAAATTAAAAAGAAAAATGAAGACTGTGGCTGTTTTGGCAAGTGCTTTGGAATCAGTAAAAGGTTCAATCTTATTAGTAAGGATTATGGATTTTGTAATGAGAGCTCTTTTAGACACTGGTAGTTCTGAGAATTTTATATCTTTTGAAATGGTAAAGAAATTGGGAATAAACACTGGTAGTTATAGGAAAGAGATATCAATGGCATCGATAGGTTTGAAAGCTGTGGTAAGATGGAAATGCGTAGCTGATGTGGAAGCAATGGGTAAATGTTACGCGAATACAGAGTTTCTTGTATAACATGGGCTCTGTACTGATATGATACTGGGTAATCCATTTTTTAAAAAGCATTCTAAAGTAATATTGTCATATGAGGGAAGTGAAGGTGAGATAGAATTGTGCGCGTTAGCACATTTATCTGTAATACCTCCTAGAGTGTTTACAAATTTAAGCAAAGATTGCCGCCCTATTGCGACAAAGTCGAGGAAGTATTCGGTGCATGACTCGGAGTTTATTAAGTCGGAGGTAAAAGACTTCTTGACGAAGATATAATTGAGGTTAGCAAATCTCCTTGGAGAGCTCAGGTAGTAGTGGTTCGATATCGAAATAAGAAGCTCTTGGTTATTGACTACTCAGAAACGATTAATAAATTTACTTACTTGGATGCATATCCACTACCGAATGTAACTGAAGTAGTTAATAAAGTTGCAGGCTATAGTATATTTAGTACTATAGATCTTAAAAGCACATATCATCTGATTCCGATGCACGAAGATGATAGGCCGTATACTGGTTTCGAAGCAGACGGGAGTTGTATCAGTTTAAGAGATTAAGTTTCGGACTAACTAATGGAGTCGCATGCTTTCAAAGGGTAATAGACGAAATTATCAAAGTCAATGATTTACAAGGAACATTTTCATATCTGAAAGACTTAACTATTTGCGGGAATACGCAAGAAGAACATGATACGAACCTAAAAAGATTCTTAGAAGTAGCTGAGAGATACAACATGACGCTAAATAAGAAAAAGTGTGCCTTTTCTGTGAAGAAGATAAGGCTTTTGGGATACGAAATATCTGGTGGAGAACTGAGACCTGACCCAAATAGACTTCAAGCTCTGAAAGATATTCCGGAACCAAGTAATAAAAGGGCGTTGTCAAGATTAATAGGATTTTTTGCATATTACTCTAGATGGATTAATAGATATTCTGAAAGAATAAGGCCTTTGATAAACGCAAAGTTGCCTTTAAATAAGGAAGCTAATGACGCTATTCATGATATAAAGAATGCAATAGAGAATGCTATGATAGCTAAAGTGGATTATAATTTAAAATTCGCTGTTGAGACGGATGCCTCTGCAATCGATGCTACACTAAGTCAGAAGGGTAGACCTGTGGCATTTTTCTCTAGAACTTTGAACAAGTCGGAGATGAACCACAGTTCAATCGAGAAAGAGGCATATGCTATTATAGAAAGTATCCGTAGATGGCACCATTTCTTGGCTGGTAATCATTTTGAGCTAATTACGGATCAAAGATCTGTGGCATTCATGTTTGATAAGAATCACTCAAGCAAAATCAAGAATGAGAAAATTTTGAGGTGGAGATTGGAACTAATGCCATACTCTTTTGATATCAGTTATCGTCCAGGAAAATTTAATTACGCAGCGGATACATTATCTAGGGGATACTGTGCCGTTGCTTCTAAAACGTGTCTGTTAGAATTACATAAGAATTTGTGTCATCCGGGAATATGTAGGATGTACAATTTCATAAAGAGTAGGAATCTACCTTATTCAATGGAGGATGTGAAGAGTATGGTTGCTAATTGTGAAACTTGCAATAGGGTAAAACCTAGGTTTGCAAAGATTGAAAAAGGAACGATAGTCGCGGCTATGAATACGTTCGACAGATTGAGCATAGATTTTAAGGGACCTTTGCCTGCTTCAAAGTTTGGGAATCGATATTTATTGATCATTGTTGATGAATTTTCAAGGTTTCCGTTCGCGTTTCCGTGTAAGGATATGTCTGCTAGAACAATAATTAAATGCCTGACGAACTTGTTTTCGATCTTCGGGTTGCCAGGATTCATCCATAGTGATAGGGGGTCTTCTTTTATGTGTTCAGAGTTGAAAACTTTTCTCTTGTCTCTCGGTATTTCTACGAGTAGGTCAACTCCTTATCATCCAGCAGGAAATGGACAATGCGAGAGATTCGTTGGGCTTGTGTGGAGAAATATTGTGTTGGGAATGAAATCAAAGGGGGGTTTCAATGCAGGAATGGAAAGATGTGTTGCCTGATGCGTTGCATTCCTTACGATCATTATGTACATCGATTAATTGCACTCCACATGAGAGAATGTTCAAGTTCAAGAGGAAGACATCTACTGGCAGCGAAATGCCTACCTTTCTTTCACACTCGAATAAGGCGCTTTGTAAGATTCATGTAAGGGGGAAGAATGACCCTTACGTAGAGGAGGTAGACTTATTGAACGTAAATCCTTTGTATGCACATATGAGGTTTAAAAACGGAAGAGAGGATACCGTCTCGGTGAGAGATCTTGCTCCAATGGAAAATGACAAAAGAGTAGACAACGAGGAGAGTGACGATATAGTTGAAGAAAACGATGTGCGTCGATCTAGCCGTGTCAGACATACTCCTGATTGGTTGGGAGTGGATTGTTAAGGAGGGAAGAATGTTATATTATTTGTGGTGCTACTTATATATATTGATATTATTAATTTGTATTGATTGATTTAGCTTTAGAACTGAGTATTATATTCAGTCTATTGATAGATTCTGTACTGTATAGACTTTCAAAATTTAGTTGAATAAAGCCTACGTTATATATATATATATATACATATCAAGTAATATATATATATATATATATATATATTATATATATATATAAGGTATATATATATATATATATTGAAGGGCGCACGAAAATTATGGGAAAGCGTTTTCTACGTATAATGCGGAAACGGTTAAATAACGCAAATTCCCATTGAACGGGGGCGTACATC
>JABUQX010044726.1:0-47500 GCA_015478945.1 Trachelipus rathkii
TCTCTTGGGGCTCTGGTATCAACGCCGCTTGGACAGGGTCGTCAAAAGCCAAAAGTATAAACGTCCTGTACTTCCCATTCATTGACACCTATTTTGCGGCTGCGATGTGGATAGCTTATCTCTTTGCTCTATAGTTACGGAGGGCAGTGTCGAGTGAACTGCCAGCTCGGTGCACCACTTTCGACGCCCTCTAGCAAGGTGCCGTGTTCGCAACGAGTTTGTGTGATCTTGGTAATCAGCTAGTTCGCTGCGGTGCTTCTTCTTCCTGCAACTCGATTCTGTGAATCCTTCCATTTTCTCTGTGTTCCTGCGATTTAAATCTCCCTCGCTTAAGCACTGCGTTGTACCCATCTGCGTATATGCGCTACGATAACTTTGGTGTGCAACCCTCCTGAATAGGGCTTTGCGTGAGTGGTGATGACAACTGTTAATAATATATATATATAATATATATAAAATATATATATAATTATATTAATATAATATAATATATAATCTATATATATATATAATAGATAAAAGAAAATCTCGTATTCCAAACTCGATATAGCATATTGATATATCGATCTCAGACGAGTGACATTAACACATATATATATATATATATAAAATATAATCTTATATAAATAATATATTTATATTATATTAATAAAAATAATTTATATATAATATTATATATAGAATATATATATATATACATATATATAAATATAGGTATATATATATAAATATTACGTATATATATATATATAAATTACTATATATATATATAATATATATATATATTTATATAATTATAATATAATATCATATATAACTATTGCGGCAGCTCAGCGAATTGGGCGTCTAAATTGTTGGCCTGCAATCGCGGAGGCCCTTAGTATGTAGGCCGGCCAGGGCATTGCCCGGTTCGCCCTGCCCGGAGCCGCGCCACTCGATATGAATCAATAGTATATAGTATAATATATATATATTATATTATAATTATTATATATAGTATATATAGATAATAGTATATATATACTATATAGTGTTTATACATCAGTTCCCTGAATTATATCTAATGTACTATATAATATTATATATATATATATATCTATTATAATATAATTTATAAATATGATAAAATAATATATATATATAAATATATATATAATATATATATATACATATATAATATATCAAAATAATATATAGTACTATAATATAGTATATATATATATATATAAATATATAATATATATAGATTATATATTATATATATTATATAGTGTCAATTAACAAGGGCTTTACTCACATTTTAAATAAAACGAATGCGTCTGTCATTTTGGAAGCATAGTTGTTGATCACTTGATCCAATTAAATCTTAACTGTTGCCTTCATCGCCTTCAATGGACACTTTTACACAGGAATGTAAAGTTTCTTGTCCCAAACGATTCCTGAGTTTTGTCATTATCCTATTCATGATGCTGAAAGATCGTTCTACACTGCCAGTTGAAATAGGTACACACAATATACATTCAGCAATTTTTTCATGATTTCAAATCCAATATCAGCTCTTAAAATAAAAGAAGCAACATCTGTACTAGTATCGTTTAACTTATTGTGGGCAACATGTGTGAAAGATTTAAAATCAGAAAATGCGGCATCAATTTCATTAATTCCAAACAGATGACAAAGTTCTCTACATTCATTTTCATTCATTTGAACAAACTGTCTGAAGTTTTCAAAATATGCACAATCTTAAAATATCTTATAGCTTATCATTATCTTATCTTATTATCTTATCTTACTATTCGTCTCACAATCCTCTTGCAATTTAACATTTTTTGATATCACTAAAATTTACTTGTTAAATTCTGAATCATAATTGTCAAGCCTTAATTTATGCATAGCATCATTATCTCACTTTTCAACTAACTACATACATTGATGATGTTTCTAATGACAACTGATTCCAGAAAAAGCTGGGGAAGAGATGAGAGTTTAAGAGCTACCTTTTGGAGAACCTACTTAAATTTTGACAAGGCACTCCGGTTACATCTAAATAGCCAACCACTATAAAATACCTAATATTAGTCATTGTCTAAAAAGAATAACGACAAATAAACTTGCTAATCGGCACCATCTTGTAAATATGATAGCACATGTCATCATTATTGATTGAAAACATAAACACGTATGTACCGGACGATAATTGCTAAGCCAACGTACATCTGCAGCTTCTGGAATCTTTTAAGGCAGGCTCTTCTAGGGATTTTTGAGTAAAATCTTTTCTCTTTTAAGAGAACAATGAAAAAGCTTTTGTAGATATCTTTAACACATGTAAAGCCCTAATCATTGGAAACTTTTTCTGGAATTAGTGATAGCAGTGATAAAACGTGGCCTCTACAATGAATATAAGCGAATTTCAAATTGTTTCATGTTCGAATCCTTCCGCGGCACCCCCTTAATGCTACACTGAAATTCGCCGCACCGTCATTTCATATGATCTATTTTCGAAAAAGTTTTGGTTTTTATGCTCAGTCATAGCCAAAATATTGACTATCCGTCAGTTTTCTTTTCTAATCAATCTATAATAAAACCTTCGTCTAACTTCATATACGGAGCTAGGACTAACATACGAACTAACAGGTGACAATGACTTTGATATTTATGTTCTGATTCATCTGCATACAGAGTAATATCTACACTGACGTAATATATTCATCTTGTTTGTCCAAGACTTCGCCAATAGACAGCAATAACTCTGAACGGTTAAATTACTAATGTATGTCAATCTCTCACTTTGGGCTTTAATCATGTCCTCAAGATGTTTTTTTACTAAAATCCTACGAACTAATGCTTCATATTTTGTGGTATGAGGTATTTCTTCTTTAGATAAAAAATGCGCTTCTAAACTAACTCGAAAAAGTTCTCGTTAACATTTTTCTCACTCACTCTGTTGAATCAATAGTTTGGACAGGAGCTCTTAAGCCCTGAAATCTAGCATTTTCCATTGAAATTGTCTACAGTGCTATCGTGATTTGAATGTTTTTTTTTCAGTTTTCCCTGAACATCAGTAGCTTTCTAAAATTATAAAAGGCACTGATATAAAACTCCACCTGTTTTTTGAATCAAATCTAGTCATTTTTAAATGACTTCACACAGCTACAAAAGCACACCTCTAGTACGATCAAATACAACTGTATTTTAGTTTCCACTGTTTGATATTAATATCCGTGTTTTTTGTGGCAGGAATAAGATCACTTTACAATTCTTGCGATCTTCTCATTAGTTGAATGTGTATAAATGTACTTTGTGCTGCTCTTCAGTAGTTCTTTCTTATTCAAAAATTCATATAATTTTGCTGCCTTGCCATTTTAAACAAAGTACATAGTAGCTATAGCTTACAAGGTTGCAGCACTATGGTAATGTTCAGTTTCTAAAGGGAAGACTGATACCTTGTTAATTGACGAACAATACATATCATGAAAAAAACATTTTACATATAAAAAGAAACGATGAGAAGTACTATCAGCAAATTTTAACAACAAAAGAAATCTCTAATTATCTTGATCGACAAATGTGGATTCAGATGATTGTGCCTGTGGTAAAAATGTATAGACATAGATGAGTCAAAGAATTAAATACGCAGAATATAAGGAGATTGTTCAGAATGAAAGCCGGTCAAGAACTTCGATAATTTGTCGCATTGCTGTTTAGGTGCAAGTCAGGAATGGGGAGTGGGCCTTTGGTGTAATTTGTCGCATTGCTGTTTGCAACTTTCTCAAAAATTCAATGCACCTGTGCAGGCAAACTTATACATTACTCCAATATATCAGGAATAGCCTAAAACCTGGCATTTATATGGATTTAAACAAAAATGATTAATAAATTTAGTAGTAATATAGAAATAACTCTATAGTCTAATAAATCATTCATTTACTAATTTGAACACAGTTGTACTTGGACCGTTACACTGTCCGATTTGAAAAAGATTATTGCGCGACCAAAAATCAAAATAGTGAAATGCAGGACAGTCCGGCAAAATACGGGATTTAGGTATTAATGAAAGGATTAGGAATTTATGTGTTTCAGAAAATATTAGTTTGGATTTGTGGAGAATATTTCTGGATAAAGATCTTTTTGCAGCAGATGGAGTTCCTTGAGTCGTAAAGGTGTTGGGCTTTCAGCACCAGTTTTGGAGACTTGTTTAGCAAAAAAACTAGTAAAGGGGGTGATGGCTAAATCTGGATTACGAATAATAGCATGGTACGGTATATAGTGCGATAATAGATAAAACAGTGTTGTTACGGCTCAACAAGGATGATACGCAATTAATATGCAGCATTTCGATATCAATGCTTTTACACAAGAATATCTCATATCTAGAAATAAAAAAAAGATGAACTGATTAGTTAATCATAAAATGAGAATCTTGACATTACTTGCATAACTGAGGCATGGTTAATGAATGAATAATGGATCCATTCTGGAATGAATAGACGGATATCTCAGTCAGGGTTTTTACGTCGTGCAGCAGTCACGTTATTTAAAAGCAATATTCAATCTGTTTAATGACTGACATTAAAATTAATTCATAATGTTGCAATTCGTAGGGTGGATATCCTATGTAATAAATCATATAAGAATAGGGGCATTTTATAGATCCTCCTGGCAAGTCAAAATTAGACTCGAAATTGAAAAGAATTGAGACAGCACGGCCACGAGTAAACGAAAAAGGTATAGGTCATGATGGGTGATTTTATTTTCCTGGCATCAATGGATTCTTGTCTAATACGGACCATAGTAGTTCAGTATTATAAATTGTATACTAAACTTTTGAGTCTAGATGGTCCATAACCCACGACACTGATGCACTAATTGAGAACTAATATCTATGAAGAAAGTATGGTGGGTGAGTTAGAGTGAGGAGAATTTAGGACATAGTGACCATAATATAATTCAGATTATAGAATGTGATTACGGCCAAATTCAAGTTTAATTAAGGTAAGGGATCTAGGATTCCGAAATGGATGGATTTACCAATTACGAGACATTTAGTATAGATGAGTATTAAGAGTTTAAGACAAAACTGTTTTATATGTGGAACACTTTAAGCATTCTAATGAACTAATTCGAGTCAGTATGTTTTTTAGAAGATAAACATGAGGGTGGAAGCAGAAAACATTTGGTGGAAGAGATATAGAGAGAAAATTAATGAAAAGCGTAGATGTTTAAAATATTCAAGGGTAGCAATGGGAAGATGATTTAGAAATTATAGGAAAAATAGAGAAACGAACTTAACAGTCAATAAGAAAGGCAAAGAGAGACTCAGAAATAATTAGTCAAGGCATGTAAAAGAATCTGAGACAGTTTTTGCTTTATAAATTTAAAAGTAAGAATATGGAAATTCTAAAAAAAATTGATGAAATTAGTGAGCTTCTGAAGCGAGTTTTGTCAGACTATTTTCAAATCTTATTTGCTCATGTTTACAAGAGAAAAATTAGATAATAGTTGGAACTAATAGTTCTTGGTATGCTGTATACAATAGACTTACAGATTGAATTTGACGCAAGATATATAACGTTTATTAGAACCAACTGATCGGTAAGATGCAGTCGATGGGATAATATGGTAGAATTCTTAAAGAGGGTAGTATCAGCGCAAAGGCACTGTAATTGATTTTTTAAGCGATCTATAACATTGGTGAGGTACCATGACTTGAAAACAGCATATGTTGTGCATTATATAAGAAAGGTAGTAAGGAAGAATTGGGAAATTATAGGCCAGCTTAACATCTCTGGGTGTAAAGGTTCTGGAAAAGTAGCTTGAAAGCAGATAGAAAATATTCGAAGATAACAGGTATATAGTCCAGCAGGGCGGTCAGAAAGGTAGGTCATGTCAGACCAACTTTTAGAATTTGTGGAATACATTACGACTGCATTGACCGAGGAGATCCCGTTGATATTGTATATTTAGACTTTAGTAAAGCCTTTGATAAGGTTTCCCACATAAGGCTGAGGAAGAAGTTTTGCAAGTGTATAGGTGGAGTGGTAATGGTTGGATAAAGAGTGTTGCGAAATAGAAAACAGTGTGTAACACAAATGGATAAATCATATGGAATAGGATGTGGCACAGGGTTCAGTGCTGGAGCCAATTTTGTCCTCATATATATAAATTGATTAGACCAGGGACTAAATGCAAGTTTCTAAGTTTGCAGATGAGAAATGTCCACCTCAGTTAGGAATAGTGAAGAGGATGCATATTCTAAATGATTGAATAAAACTTCTTGGGTGGCAGATACGTGGCAAATGAATTTTAATAGTAAAAGTTAAGTTCTTCACCTAGGTTACTCAATAACAAGTTTTAACTAGAATATGAAATGGGGATTGCTTGAGTCTGTGGACCAAGAAAATGATTTAGGTGGGATTATAACAGTAATTTGAAAGTAGCTAATCGTGTTTGGAAGGAATAAGCTAATAAGATGCTGGGCAAAATTAAATCGCAATGTTGTTTTACAGAGCAAGGAAGTAAAAGTAAACTGTATAATGCTATGTTAGGCCATAATAGAGTATTGTGCAAAGTTTGGGCCCTTATTAAAGAAAGACTAGATATCTAGAGAGAAGTGCCAACGTAGAGCAGAGAGAATATTTTCTGGGTTTGAGGGTAACAGCTATGAGGAGAGCTGAAGGAGTTAGGAATTTTTCTGTTAGAAAGGCGATTTCTCAGTAGGGACATAATTCTACAAAATATTTACATCTTTGATAATGCAGAGACCTAAGTATTTTTCATAGTAAACATGACAGGTGACAGGGGCAGAATAAGAAATTAAGAGAAAGCATCCATCTTGATAAAGAAAGCATGCTTCAGTTGGGTTGTTAATTTTGAATGGTCTGCCAGAGAAGTTGTTGAGTGGACTCGATTGCTACCACATTAGAAGGGTTTGATCGTTTTTATGGATGGGTGGGTAATATGAACCGAAATGAGGTTTATTGTAATAAAAGTAACTATTAATATAAAATTAACATCGTCAACTTAGTAAAAAAATTTGCAAAAAATGAACAAAGGAATTTCTGAAGGTTAAGAAAAATTATTCTTAATCTAGTTTTAATAAAATAAAAAATAAAATTAAAATAATAATAATAATAATAATAATAATATATAATAATAATTATATATAATAAATAATGAATAATAATAATAATATAACGACAATTAAATAAATAATGAAACAATAATAATAATAGTGAATCAACTATACATCGAATCTGGGGGCTGGATGTTGATTGTATTCTGGTAAAGCATTTTCATGAACCTTGAAATTCAGTTCCCCTGCGAAAAAGGAAAATTTATGAGTATGAACTTGGCCTTGTGCATATGAAATTATTAGGTTAGAATGATAGATATAGCAAAAAAAAGGGGGGGCTAACTTCAATTCTGATGGTCACATATGCCAATATCAATGCTATTTCAACAATATAGATTCCTGCATACTCTAAACTGGGGAATATATTATAGGAAATTGAATTTCCCAGCGATAGTAATGGGTAGCGATAGTATAATAGGTCTAAAAGAGCTTAATTTAAGATATGAAGCCCATCCAAGTTGCCCCTCACTCCACAATTACCCTTTAGCTCTACTATTACCCTTCAGCTACCTATCAATACTAAATCAATTTTATTTCCCATGAAACTAAATGAATTACTAATAAGGTAGTTTCGAATTAAGGAGCATGAAACCATGTAAGTCTAAGGCGCATATTATTTATAAGCCAACTCTAGTGAAGTAGAAGTATATATATATATATATATGGTTATCCTATAAAGTAGGTATATTTTTTAAATGCTATTTACTACTATACATAAAATATTATTGAAATTTAGCAGGTTTATTATTTTTTATCCAAGTGTTAGGCTATAACAGAAAGAGACAATGAACAGAAAAAAGATCTTTCTTACCTTGAAATATCTTTAATTAATTCAACTTTCTTAGTGAGTGCTGAAGTTCCTTTAATATGGCCTAGTAGCTATTTCGGCCGTTGTTACGATAACTCCTCATACGAGGATCTGGGGATGGATTTGGATTAACTATTAGTGTGAAGTCATTTATAATTCTATCTCACCATAAAAAATAACTAAAATTTTCTTGTTTTTATGATAAATTTTGGCCGGCCTAATTTTTCTCTGCCTTCGCTATTATAGGTCTGCTTCGAAAAGTAAAAGTCTGAACATCGCCTTCTCCTCGTGGGGAGATTTTTCGTCCGTTGGGGTCATAAAAGTTGCCACTTTTTGGAGAAATATTTTTTTTTCTATTTCAGTGAAATTGCTTTGATTTAAAGCTTTCTTTGAAGATGGAGAGCTATAGGGTAGAAAGATTAATTTTCCTAACCATTATCTCTTTCTTCAAATTTAAATATTAAGACTGAGAAATCATTAGGTAATAAAAATCTAAACTAAAAATTTAATAAAATTTTTTAATATATTTAAGAGACTTATTTACTCCTACTTTTATTAGAGTTGGCTTATATAAATTTTAAGAATGATTATTTTCACTATTTGGCAGAAGAAATATAACTGATTGTTAAAGGTTCGAAAAAATAGAAAAACTACACAGTTTTTTGTACACTCCGCCCAAAACGGTTCAATTTATTTAAATTGAACTAGTTGATCAAAATTGCCCGAAAAAAAAAATGAAACTAATATAAATATATCATTAATAATCTTAAAACGAACTTTACTTAATTGTAAGTACAAAACTTAATATCTAACTTAATTATTAAATATGCTAATTAAAAGTATTTATTTAATTCCTAAAAATTTCTTGATATTATCACGACCCTTAAGCGCAGCACTTCGTTTGGGTCTTTGTCCGATAATATCATTTGGTGTCTGTTCTTCTGATACAGGTCTAATTGAGGGGTCGTTTTCTAAATTATTTGGCAAACACTGCCCTTCCCCCAATTCTGGATTGTAGCCCGGTTCTTCCATTTCATTCTCGGCTTCTAGGCTAGGGGATAGCAACAGAATTAATTTGGATACATGGCGTTTGACAACTTCTCTAGTACTCCCTTTGAACAATGTCACGCCTGTTACTTCTCCTTTGATGTTTCTGGTTACTTCCCTGACTAATCCCATTGGGTAATTTGCCGGCTTATTAAAATTATCTCGTATCAAAACTATATCCCCTACGGATAACCCTTTGTGAGTTACTACCTTATATATATCTTTTTTATCGACTGCCTGTCCAATGAGATTAGCAATAAATTCAGAATGGTATTTTTTCTTTAAGTTTTTTAAAGTATTTTGGAATGAGCTAAATGTGTCCTTTATGAATTTAATAGGTGTCTTAATTAAATTATGAGTTTCAGGAGGTTCCTGCAGGTCCGGAATAATATTAAAGGACAACAATTCGTAACCATGAATCAGGATTTCAGGGGTGATGGGATCAGGGACATTTAGAGAGTCTCTAAGAGTTTCCTTAAAAGCAACGGGACGACGATTCGCTAAGTGTATGGTTTGTTCTATAAAGAACTCGAACTGGCGAAGTGAGATGGTATTACTTTTAATGGATCCATATAATAGTCGTTTTGTGACTTTAACTAGTGTTTCTACCATTGAACCCAGCTCACTCTTACCTTTATCAAAATGATCAAAGGTTGAGGTATTTATTCCCTTCTCTTGGAAATAATTTTTTTGTATCCACATCTTTCAAGAAATCTCTGATAATGTTACCACCGGCAACTAACTGTGTCCTAAATCACTAATACAATATTGAGGGATCCCAAACTGGAAGCAATGAAGTTGTAAAGCTCTAAGAAATTCGTTGGTAGTCATATTTATGCAAACTTTCAGATTAACTGCTCTACTCCACATACAAGTTATGCACAATACATACACCTTTTGGCATTCATCTTTATCTCTCACTTTAAAGGGACCAAAATAGTCTAGGAATATATAGTTAAATGGTATATTGGGAGGATTTACCCTAAATTCACGGTAGGGACTTTGATTGATTTTTATGGGTAGTTCATTAAACCGACGACATATGACGCATTTCCTAAGAACCTTTTTAACTGTTGAATAATAACTAGGAATCCAATACGTTTTTCTTAGTTCGGCTAAGAGGGTATATACTCCAGCATGGGAGGTGGTTTCATGATAATGCTGAATTATGAGCTTGGTTAATTTGCTTTTCTTTGAGAGCAACAAAGGAAACTTATAAAAGGAATTTTCTTTCATGCGATCTAGTTTACTGCGTATTCTTAATAATCCTTCTTGGTCTACATAAACATTCAACTGACCTACTATATTAGGCATTTCCTTTTGGCTGCCATGATTATTAAAAAATTTAAAAATCTCGGGGTATTCCATACCCTGGTCTAATCTTATAAGGTGTTTGATAGCTGCTTCATGATTATTTAAATGCACCTGTACTCTTCCATTGTCAAATGGGAGGGGATTTTTCTCCTGGAGTCGAAGTTTTAATTTATTGATGAATGTAAATACATATTGATATTTTTTAATTAGTTTGGAAAACTGAGAATACCTTTTCAAGTCTTCAGGATACTGATTTCCTCCCTCCTGGTCAATGCCTATACCACAGTTGATTTGGTTGATACTTGGGGTAGAGTTTGAGCTTAAGGCTGGGGCAGGGATGGTTACTCTTAAAACTTCGAGGTTAGAATCAAACTTTCCTGACTTTAGGAAGTCTGGTCCTGTGAAATAATTGGACTTCTTTAACTGTTTTGGGGATAAACAGCGCGAGATGCAATCAGCGGGAT
Source organism: Trachelipus rathkii (assembly GCA_015478945.1). Classification (NCBI taxonomy): domain Eukaryota; kingdom Metazoa; phylum Arthropoda; class Malacostraca; order Isopoda; family Trachelipodidae; genus Trachelipus; species Trachelipus rathkii. The sequence continues at coordinate 10,766 of JABUQX010044726.1, forward strand.
TTTCAAACCCTGCTACAAATGAATAAGTTATGGACTTCCTTTCGCAGAGTTGGGCAATTCTATGCAGCCTATTTTGAACAAAGACTGAACGTTTTTGTAACTTTTCTCTTTTACATAAGTAAGAATCTAGCCAAGATAGTACTAATATGCTGTCTGAATAAACATGAAGTGAATCCACACGGATAGGATTTATGCAATGATTCCCACAGAGCTCACTATATAGGTCCAGAATACATTCCGTAGCTAGGGTAACACTCAACAACTCTAAAGTAGGAATGGATTTAGACTTCAATTGCGCATTCACTAAACGGTTTTTAGCAGAAATAAAACTAACTTTGTTGTCAGTCATACTTTGGATAAAGTTGACCGCCCCAAATATATCTTTACTGCTATCCGCGAATATGATGAGTCGATATGTATCCTCTCTTTTGCCCACAAAGCGTTCTATTTCAGAAACTGGGGATGCATTGGCCTGCTTTACGATGTTCTTCCATTCTCGTATGTTATCTTCTGTTAAAGGCTGATCCCAATCCAATTTTTTATTGCATTGCAAAGTATGAAGGAATAGTCGACTACGGTTAAGAAGGGGGTCCATTGAAGGGAAATACCAAGTCGAACTGACTAGCTGATAGAACTTAAGATCTTTCTCTTAGAATCGGCATTTAAGTCAAGTTGTATGGGTTTGGTACAAATAATATCCCTCTGGGTGTCCCATTGCAATCCTAACAAGTTAACGATAGGAGTAAGTGTTTCTAAACCATTGTTGGTAATCAACTCAGTTACTTTGGGAGAATTAGAAATGAATTGTTGTAACCCAAACCCATAAGGTTGAAAGATTGAAGGAAGCGAGTTATAACCCCACAATACATCTTTTTCTATATTATATGACAGAGCACAATTATCCATATATGAAAGTTGATAAATAATGCTTTTCAGATCCTGTACATCACCTTCATCATTCTCTGCATCCCGGATTAACATATAATATAGAGCTAGCATTAACAATGTAGGGGCACAACGAATACCAAAACACAGCCTAATATTTCGGTATCCTACAATGGAGAAATCTCCCTTTAACGGATTTCTAAACCAAAGAAATAGTAATCTGTTTTGATCTACCTCACTTAAGCCTATAGAATTAAATGCTTTCTTTAAGTCGAAGGCTAATAAAAACTTATTAAATCTCAACTGAATGAGGGAACTGGCAAGTTTGGGGTTAAGGTTAGGTCCAGAAAGGATGGCTTGATTATGTGATATAGTGACTTTATTGAACTCCCTTTCACAAAGATTAGAGAGAAAAACAACCCTGCATTTAGTAGTTTCCCTATCCAACTTAAAAACACCCATATGTGGAAGGAAACTGGCTTCTGGATGCTCCCTCAGAAAGTATTCAATGTCATCTATTCTCTCTATTATACCCTCCCTTTCCTGATCTCTAAACGCTTGCTCCATGAGGTTCAAATGATCAGGTTTTCTTTTTAGTTTTTTCAGGTTAGAGTATAGGATCCTTTCCGCTAAATTTTTATTTTTTCCTAACAAATGTAAGGTTTGATTGTCCAAAACAAAGGCATAATCACAGATCTTCCAGTACTAATCCGCTCTTCAAATTTTTGAAAAAGTGAATGGAATTACAAGCATTCATGTTATTTCCGATGAATCCTCCTTGTACTCATTCACATCCAAGGATGTATATTTGATACATTGATTCTCTAACTCTTCACTAGTAGCCTTTAATAATTCTTCCTCATTTACTTCTCCATCATCGTCTAAAACTTGGAAACTTAAATTACACTCTATTCTCTCTTCATATAATTCATCTCCTAGATGAGTATGATGATTTGTTTCTACATAGGTAATGGCCTTGCACACCTTGGAGTATAAGTGGGGAACATCGGTGAGTGCTGACTCGCTTTCTGTGTTACAAGGAAGATATATTAAATCTTTAAGTATTTGAATACAATCACCCTTCAATATGATTCCTATGGGAGTCTTGGCATACAAAGACTGTTTACCAAACAAAACATCGGTTTCAGGCATACAGAATATGGATTGGGTGCCTAGGATCAATTCTATATCCTTAATTTCCATGTTCCCATTAGCCAGTCTTTTATCAGCCAGGTCATAACCCTTATCTATAAAGGTTTCTACAATCATAGGGAGATTTGGTAGATCCAAGGTGATGGAAAGGGAAGGTATGCACAAGGCTTCAATAGTATAATTTCTATTCCCTAATATCAATGGGATTTCGACCAATTTTGAGAGATAACTTTGTTTCTGATTGATCCCATTAATAGTTAGGCTAATTTTTTCTTTAATAATTTTAAAACCAAATTTCTCTGCAGTTTTAAATGACACCAAATTACTCTGACATCCTCCATCTTTTAGAATCCTCAACTCTTTTCCATTAGCATGAGCAGTAAATGTGGGGAGAATGGTTTTGTTATGCATGTAGGCTTGAAGAGCCGACTCCTCTATAGTAACCAAGCTGCTGGTAGTGCTGATTGGATTTCCACCATTGCCTTCACTTGGATTTGACCTTTGACTTTGGCTACTGTTGTTATGACTACTACCGCTATTAATTTTGTTTCTGATTGGACGGTTTCTATTATCCGAGCCATTCTCAGAGTTGTTTTGGTGACATAGATAGGAAAAATGATATTGATTGCATTTTCTACATGCACTTCTGAATCTAAATCTACATTCAGAGGTAGGGTGTTCATTTGCGCATTTTGTACAGATATTAAATTTATTAATTTCTTTCAATTTAGAGATGGGATCGGGAAAGTTAGTACACTTATAAATCAGATGGGAAGCATCCTTGGAATTCTTAACGCAAAGAATGCATTTAAAGGTAGGAATGTTTGCAGCATAGGAGGAAGTTACTTTGGTTTCATGTTTAGACTTTTCTTGAGTTTTCCTTTGACTCATTAAATACCTATCCGCTGCCTGAAACATATTCGCATCAGACATTTCAGTAAGGGTTGGTCTGGAATTATTTGTAATACTTATTAATATATTTTGGAACTTATCGTTTAAACCTCTCCAAAAGAAAAATTGTAAAAAATCATCCACACATAAATCTAGTTTTTTGGTTTTATGCATGAGGGTTCTCATTTCACCAATGTATGAATAGGGATCAAAATTTGAAATGGGTAAGAGTTCAGATAACCTTTTGATTAGCTTAGCCTTTTGAATTTCAGGTGAAGCCAAAGCATTCATGAGGAGGGATTTTGCTCTATTATAACTCTCCTCATCGGGTTCTAATGAATCTATTAATCTGAGGGCTGTTCCGGAAACCTGCTGTCTCAAAATGAGTAGCTTATCATAATCCGAATAGGGGTGTATACTAAGTGTGTTTTCTAATTGAGCAAAGAATGATGCGAGGTCTTCACCCTCCTCGCTGCTGAAGGTTGGCAAAGGGGCGGTAGCTCTTCTAAGGAGAGACCTACTCTCATGTACTTGGTTAGGAATAGGATTTTGGTTAGAACGGTCATTGTGGGTAGCAGGTGTACTAAGCATGGCAATGATTTCCTTACATTTACCTTTATACTCATCACACGAGTTGTATTCCTGTTCATAAGTATCTACATCAAGCTCTTCAGCAAATTTAAGATTTTGAATTTGGTTATTAAGGGAGTCTAATACTTTTTCATAATCTTCTACAAGAGAATTTATTTTCTTTATTTCTACTGAAGAAGAGGGAAAATTTTGTTTGATTTTATTGAATTCGGTTGTGACTGATTTTCGTACATGTTTCCTTTTTTCAGTTAATACGCCTAAGCTAGCCATGGTGAAAGGGAAAACTTATACAGTCGAACTAATAAAAAATATATTATTCTCCGTAGTTTTTTAATTTATTTATTTTTTTTTTTGTTAAAGTAGTTTTAGCTAAGAGACAAAAAAACGAACTATCTAATATTATTTATTATTTTTTTTTTTTTAATATATAAAACTATTAACAAAAAAGAATTTTTCGTTTTCAAAAAAATAAAATTAGCAAAACTGTGATGAATAATAAAGGGACCACGAAAATGTTTTAAAAATAATTCAGTTGGTTTGTAAAAAATTTTAATCTAATTATTTCTATTTCTTCATTACAAATCTGTTAATAAAAATGATTTTGAACATGTTTTTAAAAAAAAAAAATTCTAAAATAAAGCAAACAAATAAACTAAATAAAATTATGTATGAGCACTAGAAGAAAAAAATAATAAAGCTATATATATTAATTTTTTTTTTCAATTAAGAATAAATAATATAAATGTTCAACTTATAAGTTTTGTATAGAAAATTGTAGCAAATTAAAAAACTTTAAAAAAAAAAAAAAAAAAAAAAAAAAAATTTAAAAAATTCAAATTTTTAATTTTTTTTTTTTTTTTTTTTTTTTTTTTTTTTTTTTTTTTTTTTTGAATAAGTTATTTTAGATTAAATTTTAAACCAAAAGAAAAATGTAATATTTTCATTACATTTGAATAAATTTTATACATTTAAATTCGCCAAAAATTGTGAATTTTTTTGTTTTTTTTTTTTGTAAATTCTCGCAGAATCCAATTTTCCATCAACCAGATCCAATCGTACTTATTTAGCGCTAGCCCAATCCCTGGCCTGTAAGGTCGCCACTGAACCGAAAAAATTGAGGTTTTATGTATCCAAAATAAGCTGTATTTTAATTAAAGATTATACCGATCCTCAATCTTAGTATAAACAAAATTGCCAAAAAAATGAAAAAGAATTCTTTAGGCTAGAAAAATTATTTCTTAATCCTAGTTTTAATAATAATTAATAATATAATTAATAATATAAAATAATATAATAATAATAATAAAATAACTAAAATATATAATATAGTCAGATAATAATAATAATGATAACATAATAATAATCATAGTGAATCAACTATACATCGAATCTGGGGCTGGATGGTGATTGTATTCTCTGGTAAAGCATTTTCATGAACCTTGAAATTCAGTTCCCCTGCGAAAAATGAAAATTTATGAGTATGCAACTTGGCCTTGTGCATATGAAATTATTAGGTTAGAATAATAGATATAGCACAAAAAAGGGGGCTTCTAACTTCAATTCTGATGGTCACATATGCCAAATCAATGCCTATTTTCAAACCTATAGATTCCTGCCCATACCTCTACACTGGGGCAATATATATAGGAGAAATTGAATTTTCCCAGCGATAGTATGGGTAGCGATAGTTATAAATAGGTCTAAAAAGCTTTAATTTAAGATATGAAGCCCATCCAAGTTGGCCCCTTCAACTCCACAATTACCCTTTAGCTCTACTATTACCCTTCAGCTACCTTTCAATAGCTGTTTCAATTTATTTTCCCATGAAAACTAAAATGAATTACTAAAAGGAAGTTTCGAATTAAGGAGCATGAAACCATGTAAGTCTAAGGCGCATATTATTTATGAAGCCAACTCTAGTGAAATAAAATATATATATATATATATATATATATATAATAATAGTATATAATATATAATATACATATATGATATATATATATTATATATAATATATATATATATATAAATATATAATATATATATATATTATATATATATAATATATATATATAATATATTACTATATATAATATGTATCTATTAGTAGGTTAATTTTAATGCTATTTACTACTATACATAAAATATTATTGAAATTGACCAGATCTACTATTTTACTCGACGAGTTACGATCTATAAACAGAAAAGAGAACAATGAAACAGGGCTAGGTATCTTGACAAATAGAAAATATATTCAATTTATTCAAACTTTCTAGTGGCGCTGATAGTCTTTAAATATTGGCCTAGTAGCTATTTTCGGCCGTGTTACGAATAACTCCTCATAACGAGGATCTGGGATGGAGTGGATTCTGCGGGTTAACTATTAGTGTGAAGTCATTTATAATTCTATCGCACCATAAAAAAAAATAACTAAAATTTCTTGTTTTTATGAAATAAATTTTGGCCGGCCTAATTTTCTCCTGCCTGCTTATTTATAGGTCTGGCTTCGAAAAAGGTAATAAGGTAATAGGAGGGCGTGGTAATAGCCTATAACATCGGCACCCTTATCCCATTTGGTAGCAAAGCACATAACCAACAAAATGTACTCATTAAACGTCTGAGTGGGACGACGAAGCTTGAGTTAATACAGAATAGCTCACATTCTCTCGCTCCAACCCAGACTCGAACCTGGGCCCCTCTCGCTTGCTAGCGGCGCTTTCTTAATCCACGCTATGGAAACAGTAAAAGTTGTAACATTCGCCTTCTCCTCGTGGGAGAATTTTCCCGTTCGGGTCATAAAAGTTGCCTACCTTTTGGAGAATAATATTTTTTTTCTTTGTCAGTGAAATGGCTTGATTAAAGCCTTCTTTGAAGATGGAGAGCTATAGGGTAGAAAGATTAATTTTCCTAACCATTATCTCTTTCTTCAAATTTAAATATTAAGACTGAGAAATCATTAGGTAATAAAAATCTAAACTAAAAATTTAATAAAATTTTTTAATATATTTAAGAGACTTATTTACTCCTACTTTTATTAGAGTTGGCTTATATAAATTTTTAAGAATGATTATTTTCACTATTTGGCAGAAGAAATATAACTGATTGTTAAAGGTTCGAAAAAATAGAAAAACTACCACAGTTTTGTACATCATATAATATTATGACGAAGCAAATTGGCGGGTTTTTTAGTTATAGTAGTTATTAATGTTAGATGGCGTGTGACCATAACTTAGTTATTAATGCATGTGGATTGGTTTGGGTATCAATATATATATATAATATATAGTTTTTTTTCTATATATATATATATATATTTTCTATAAATAATATATATAATAATACTATATATATTATATATATATATATATATATATATTATCATGATTTAGTTTGGACTAAGCCCCAAATTGGTGGGATTTGTAGTTACAGACAAATTTGAACTAGCCAATAGGGTTGTTTGTGGATTTGCATGAGCATTGTTTGGTTAGTGGTTGACTGGGATCAGTCCTCGATAGGTCCCCCATGTCTCTTACGGTCTCATATTCTTTTAATGTCCTTAAACCACTTTTTAGCATACAACACTTATGTAGGCTCAAAAACACAACACAATTAAAAGAATCAAGCTTCCCTAAGTGAAAAGAAATAGGAAAAATTTTAGAGCAGCAATCATTACAATGCAAATAAGTTAATTAATTCTATGATTTACCTCACCATTACCATGCAAAGTTTTAAACGAAAACTGAGTATTAAGATAAGTTTAATCGTAGGTATTTGCACCTCAAATATTATTACTGTACGAGATAATATAAAAATTTGGAAAGAATGTGCACGCTCTCCGAAGTCTTACAATGCCAGAAATTAAAGATTTTCAATATATATATAATATATATATATAATTATATAAATATATATATATATAATATATATATTATATATATATATTTATTAATAATATAATATATAGTATATAGTAATATTATAGATATATATATTATATATATATAATATATCAGAAGGTGGGCACCGCAACTTTTTTTTTAGTACGCAATTCCCAATTCCGCTATTTTTGTGGGTCAGAAATTTCGCAAATCCGCAACTTTTTCTGCTTCGCCAGGTCCCGCTATCGCATACCCAATCTCGCAACTTTTTCTTTTCGCAGTTCCGCTATCGAAATTTCCGCAATTCCGCAAAATCTTTTTTTGGGCTTCGCCCGTCAGCTATTCGCAATTAGCTAATTCTTCGCTAATCATTATTTTTCACGTACTGAAGTCTACCACATTCCGCTAACTCTTTATTGGCGGTTAAAAACAATATAATTTCCGATAAAATTACCTTACAATTATATATTTATTAATTTTTACATTAATGTTATTTTTATATTATCAATTAACAAGCTTTATTAGCAATGTACTTGCTTATAATATATATTTAATATATATATATAATATATAAATAATATATATAATCAGTATATATATATATATAATATATATATATATATATATATATATATATATATATATTTATATTATATATATATATATATATATATATATATATATATATATATTATATATATATATATAATATATATAATATATCATCCTCTTCTTCCCCAAGACTGGGGGGAAGGTGCGTAACACGCACCGGAAAAAGAAAAGTAGTAGAAAGAACATGACAAAGGAGAAAATAGAAAGTTCCAGCCTTACGCCCCTTTAATACCTATTAGTGAGACCTCACAGTCAGAAAATCCCACCCTAGAGCATTCACGGAACCGCGAACATCATCTCGTCAAATGTTTGGAATCCTTTCGAATGTTCCACAACCTGAACCCCTTACAAGAAAAAAAAGCATTCCTCGATACCATCACCTTTCTTTTCGCCTCTGACAAACTACATTTCTCTCCTCCAGAATTCCTTTTACGGCTCATCAACTTTTGTTCGGTCTTCCCAGCCCGTCCGATTACAAGCATCACACTACACACACACAACACACACATTCACACCTACACACACATTGCACAACCACATCTACCACACACACACACACCACATATACACCCCTTAACACAAACCGACTATCATCCATCTGTTCCACATGACCAAACCATCTATAACGTAACTTTCATTTATTCTTTTCTTCACACCACACACAACTCTCTATACGTTCATTCTTCTAAGAAATTCTTCTGCACCTAACACGCCTTAAGATTGTCCATCAACATATTTTACTTCAAATCATCTACCTCTTAATTCCAGACCCATAGTCTCACTAACTATGCATAATACTGGTAACAACATACCCTCATGTAAGGAATCCTAGTGCACTCAAGACTTAGTACCCTTGACATCCACCAACGATTTAATTTGCACCGCCACCTTCCTGCCTTTCACAATTTCCTACTACACTCTTGCATCATCTGTTCCCATTATCATCCGACATATATCCTAAATATATTAAAATCAGACCACTTGTTTCTAGTTGCTCATCCTCAAACGTAACCTCACACCGAGGACTGTCCTCAACTTCACCAAGCTACCTAGACTCCTCTTATCACCACTACACCATCTTACTCACATCCAACCTCTCTCTATCCAATCATCTCAAACTCTCTTCCTGAATTCACGCACACATCGCAAATTAAATCATCCCAAATAAAGGTAGGGGCAACCTTTACCAACCTCTTTCATGTCTATATCATCTAACACCATTCCTGCCACCCACTGCTAATTCTTTACCTAACCCAATCCATATCAATTGAATAACCACATTAAAAAATAAATTCTTTTGTTTTCCAAAGAATGATGATAAAATTTGTTATCGCTTGCTACGGTCCACATCAAATAATCTCGCAAAATATTCGTTTAACATACATGAATGTCAAATAATAAAAACATTTAATTCTCATTATAATGTTAATATTTATATAAACATATTCATTTATACAATTAAACTTGAATTTTGAAATGATTTAAATTAATTTAAATAATTTATTGACTTATTCATTTCTACATTATAAGTACATTAAAGTCATTCTATACTATAAACTGCATTCACATTATAACTAAACTTGATTACTAACTGTAAGTAGACCAGGCTTGTTTCGCCTGAGCGCGGGGTTTACCCAACTGTCAATAATCATACAAAGGTATTCATCTGCGCTCGTAAAATTCTTTATATTATGTTTATATCTGTGTTTGATCTCTCTCTTAATATTTCTAGGGATAGGTAGTATATACATCAATGTCTATTCTCGTCGGTCAAAATAGCATGAACTCTGATATGTTTCATAACGCGTCGTCTAAACCTTAAATTTTTATTTCATGTAAACCTTAAAATTAATAATTATTTAGCAATTATACAATACTACATGATCAACTAGTAATTCCAGCGCTTTCTATATGGAAATTCTCAATTAAACTAGCCTTCTAATCATAAAAGCCTTATTATCCGATCGTGTAAACGACGACGGTCTCACATGTCGTAAACCCTTAAGTGACAGGTCTGGTTCATGCAAAATGCGCATATAAAATAAACGCATTTTTTCTCTGCTGTCTGATAAAAAATAGGTCGATTCGTATAAGTTTCGTCAGTTTTGTAAAGAGATTATTATTCAATTGAAATACTTTTCGAATTAGTGATAGACCATCAGCATAGGTGACTGTAGAGAGAAAAAAATAATAAATCCGTAAAATTAAATAGGCCGTGAAGATCTTTGCGAAAGGTAAAAAAATCGTAAATTAAAACTAGCGTAGAGGTTATTAACTGTATCTATTAGACGAACATTCTCAGAAACTAATTATTGAGTTCTATATTCTCGTAAAATCGAAGTTCTCTCTGTGCCTCAAATGCGCGGTGTGTATCGTGCCCCTTCCGCAACCCGGCTGCCACTAATAATTTACGTATCTATATTTAAGTAGGGATCAGAGGCGAGGTACTGTATATACGTAATAATGGATAACAAAATCCTGTAAATAAAGTCTTCGGTATTAAATACCTGAAGTATAACTAAAACATGTTGCAACGAATAACCTCAGAGATAAGAAATCTTTCGTCGACGGCGGTGAATCAGCGCCTCTCGGTAGCTAAGAACGTACCTAAAATATTCAGTATAATACTATCGGGAAAAATAATCAAAATATCCCGTCTTAATTCTCTCACCGAAAACAGAACGTGCGATAAGAGTGTCACGCGTTTTATTTTAGTCAGGGATTATAAAATAAGTAAATAGAAGATATAAAAATAGATATGAAATTAAATCGAAACTCACAATTATGAGGGAAGATAAAGAATAATATGGACAAAAATACTAAAAACGCTCTATATGAATAAAAAAGGCCGATAAGTTAACGCCCATTACGTCGTGGCTTACTTTAAAATGCAAAACGCGTTGGAGTTTCCGAAAAACGAGGATGCCGCTTCCGGCTTCCGTCGTCGCTAAATTACTATAATTTCTTATAATTACTCCCAAATATCAAATTTTTAATATTAATTTCGCTGGTTTTTGAACGAAAAGTATTCTCAACTTCACTAAGCTTTTTTCATTTTAGTAGTCACGAGTGGCGAATGAGAACCCTCAGGTACAGCACACCGATGCCGCTTTCTCCATAGCCTTCGAAGAATTTCGAGGAAATAACTTCATCTGCGGAAGTCGTAAAATGAGTAATGAAGAGATCGACCTGTGTGTTCTATGTCCTCTCAGATTACCATGTGTGACTCATTATAATAAACTCGTGATGCGAATAGCGTTTCATTATCTCCAATAATTATTAACTCTCCGACGTAACTTCTCTCTTTGTATTCCGAAGCTAATTCGGGTTACATCATACGCTAACCCCATAGCTTCTTAACTAAAATATAAACGGGCATACTCTATAAGGCCGGTAGGTGATTTTTCATTTACTTCGTATAACACTTTAAAAAAAACAATAGATATACCCTTCATTTCTAAATCAAAACCCATCCACATTCCAGAGCAATATAAGTTCCTTTCGCTATCATTAAAAATTAGTGAATCGAAACTCGGACGGTATAGCCGTAGTCCGAGGTGCGCGAAAAAATATGCATAAAGCTACGTAAACGATTCCAACGACCTCGAGATAAAACTCAATCGATTTGTAGTCTGTTGTAGTCGATATGTGTCTCGTGACGCAAGAAAGAGATGATGGGAGTTATTAAAGATAGAGATTTGAAAATTAACGAAGTGTGATTTATCGAACGATGAAATAATGATAAAAAAAATAATGTCCCGCGCACGATTAGACTGTTCGGTATAAATCAAAATAATTAATTTTCATAACACACATGAAAAAAAAATACATATACTTTTTATATAATATCCTAACTCGTGTCCACTCCGTCTGGCAGAGTGAGTCATATTGCTACGCGCATGTGCAACGAGATAGGATCGTGTGTGATAGCGTTTCGTTGCGTTCATCATTGATATAATTAAGTCTTAAAAGAATAAGTGCTATAAGAATAAAAGCATTAGTGTACAAATGATTGATATATAAATCGCGCCCGCGTCATCACATTATTTCAAAGTATTTTCCCGGAGTGCCCGACGTTTCTTTCTCTTTATATGAGCTCGTATACTATTAACCGGAAAAGATACTACGTATAAGGAATAAAGAAATTTATAAAGCTAATACAAGGCTTTTTTACAAGAAATTATATCTACGTACTAATTCATATAATATAATATCATATATTTAATATATCTTATATAATATTTATTATATATAATTATTAATATTAAATATACATATTAGATATATATATTATTATATATTACATATTATCTTATATATATATACTATACTAAATGGATCATATATATATCAAAATATATATATCCTAAATTACAGTAAGAAAAACGATATATTTTACTTGAAGCATCACAACTGTGTGGCATTTACATTTACGTATTTAATACTATTATAATACATTAATTATATAATATATATTATTATACTTATAATATATATATATTAATATATATGTATATATATATATATATTATATATAATAATTATAATCTATAATATATATATATTACTATATCTATTATCGGTTATAATTCCATATATAGTACAATAACGATGGAACACTCCAATATGATAGCAAGGATGGAAATAATTTCAATCATATTTAGGATATTACATGATGGAATACTCCAAAACAACGTCATAGCTTTGATTGATAACTTTTTATCATAATTCTTTCAATAAAACAATTAATTTCAATATAATTTAAATCTGAAATATAGACTCTCTTTACTCTTTTCAATTCTAGTTCGCGCGTCTCCACATTGGCAACTATAGCTGTTCAAAAAAAAATATTTATATAAAGTGCGATAGTCACTATTATATTTAGGCACGGATGGCAATTCAATATCTGCGATTGGAGAGCAGTGTACGATAGCATCGTGTGACTCTCCACTCTCCCATTTTCTTTTTCATTTCTCTATCATATAATAGCTGAAAGATATTTGATCTATCAACAAGCATCAAATCCAATTCTGGTTCACGTTTTTACATTTTTGATAAGTATCCTTGCGCTAACGTTAATTCTATCTCAAATGTCATTTATAATTTGAATATTATTAACTCTCTACCTTATTCCATCCGTCTGGTTCGGAAAAAATAAGATCAATTCTTTTTGGGACATTATAAATAAATTCCCAAATTTCGTTATTTACAAGGCGTAAAATCATTTACCGAGACTCATCCGTATTTATAGTGATGTAGCCGAGGATAAATACTATCATCGAATGGAAACTCGCTCCCGACTCAATGGGTCGCTTTTCTATTCTGTCCCTGAACTTTCACTTCTTAGGGGGTTTGTCCCGAGAATGCGGAGAAGCGAAGAGGAGATTTCTCATATTAATTCTCTAAAGAATGCTATACTCGGACTCAATGATATTTAGATACATAATTCACCGAGGAATATATTAAATCTTCACCGAACTCCGTCACCATTGTGTTATGTTATTATTCCGTCATATATAACTTTACTTGACTGGACTATGACGCTCTTCCTATAATACTAATATATCTACGGAGTTACCGTGTGTTGCCCTTTAATCTAAACAGTATCCTTAATTTTTATATTAACTTATACAATATATTATATGAAGATCTATCTAGCTCTGCTGACGTAATATGATTAACGATGTATACTATCACTTCGAAATCAATCCTAGAAAACAATACTGCCCGACGAGAACAGTAAAATAAAACCTGCGTATAAGTGGAGGAAATCGTGTACTGTGATCGTGATGAAAATCGTTTAAAAGCTCTCTGCTGGAAAACACAACAAAGAACAATATCTCCGATGGAATACTTAGCTCGATAATCAACTTAAAAGAATACGTAGTACCTTTTTCTTTAGAGGAAACTTCGTATATGTCTAAATTTCTCGACTAACACTCTTATAAAGAGCTAAGTTACGGTACAAGAATTCCCGGATAATTCAAAATTCCCACCACTACAAATATCAATATTATCGATAAATCCATTTGACAGTCTTAATTAAATTGTTTGAAAAAAACTTATTTAAGTTTAATTGGTTTTCGTTGAACGAAGCAAGGAAGATACTGACCGTGCAAGGAAAATTCAAATACGATACGAAAAATATTTTATTAACTCCAATTGGCGTTTTTACATTTGCTGAGATCGTGAATGGAAAACGTCACTTTATTACACTACCAAGAATAAGAAGCAAAATAGGAGCTACAGTATACTAACCAAATCTCAATTAATGTACTAACAATCATCTGCGAAAATATGCTATAAGCTAAGTCTACGAACAAGCTGTCATCCTGAGAGAGACTTCCAGGATGCAAGTTCCAGAAATAGTTGCAAAAAATAGAGCTTATAAATTTTTCCATATTAACCAAGTATGTAAGATGATTCCCTAAGTATGTTAGAAGAAATTAGCGAGATGGTCGTCGTGTGCGCCTGAATGACGTTAGTCAATCCGCGAATAACAAAACCGAAGATTATGTCTCTTTCAAAACTTAGCGTAAGCTTCTAACTAGTCTATCACAAGAAAATCGATTGTGTAACAAGCAAATTAGCTGTATAGCTTCTGCCCTATTCCTGAGAGCATCATTATCTATCTCACCTTCCTTTGTGTTTACGCATTAAAGATATATATTCGTTATAAAAAAAAAAAAATAAATCTCGACTTCAATTCAAACTCCTTATGAAGCTTAGACCTGTACCATCTCACTGTTCGTTCGACGGGATGAAATCATCTTCAGTTATCTGAGTAGTAAAGTGCTCCTAACGGGTTGGATACTCAGTCATTGCGGAATATCAAACTTGTATGGCTTTCAATCCAGGGTGTCCGGCGCACGGCTATGGACGGGCGACGGGAAGCTTACTACAGAACTATATCGACAATTTTTAAGCGAAATTAAGGATCGTAAATATCTACAATTCTAATAACGCCGGCGTTCCCTCATTCTACTATTATTCCACTGCCGGAATTGTAGGTTCGGTGAAGTCTCATATAAAACCGAAAAATCCTTAATCTCAATAACTAAAGTTTTCGCTCCCTGAGTGTCTTTTGCATTCAATTAAGAAACCCGTTCATCATACTTATTGATTAAATATCCGCTTCATCTCTAGCGGCCGTTGATATGCCTCTAATTTATGGATATTAAGTGTATAATACAAGTTCTCAAGATGAAATACTACTCTTATCATATATATAGCTTCGAAGTTTTATAATATCTGGAACGTGATGTTATGATCTAACCAAATCTGACCTGTACTTAATTAACATAAGAGATGAGATGACAGAGGAGTCTATTTTCAGCTAATTAGATCACTACCCAAATTCTGCGGTGAGTAGCTTATCTACTCGATGAGTTTCATAAAATATTATTCCGTCGGTTATTGGGGGAAAAGTCGATACACGGGTATTCATTTTCATTGATCTTCTAAAATAAACCTACGCTATTTATTATTTCTAAATAATATCTGTTATTCAATCCTATATGTCACGTATATCTAAGGCGTCGACAAGAAATACAAGTAATCTATATATTTTCATATTAAAATACTATACGACTAGTAACCTGTTATCATTTTATTTGAATATACCTCGACCTACCAAATGTACTTATTTTTGACCACTATTCAGAACACACAACCTGGTCAGTGCGATCTACGGGTATTTTAATACACGGATTGGTTTTCACTGCGAAGGAGACATCAATACGGAAAGTCACTCGAGAGACTCCTTATAATAATGCTAGGTAAACGAAATCATTTATGGTATCTATAAATGCTTACAATTTGATTTGCAGATTCAGTACCCAATAGATGAGATTGGTACAACCCTGATTTGGCGCATAAAAAAAGGAAGAAAAACCAACTGTATAGATAACAGACCAGAGAAATAGCTGTTTATGGAAAAGTCGTGGGAGAGCGTGGACGTAACTTGCTCGTAGTGAAGATGCTCTCTAATGCAACAAAGAAATTAGCAAAGACTGTTTGAATGAAGGACTACGCTGAAATCAGAAAACGAGCACAGCTGAGAAAGAGATGTATGTTGACTAACCCAGATCGCTCTTTAAATGAAACTGGAGTGTACATGAACTCGCGAGTGTACAAAATCGAGCGAGTATAGTGTTGAGTCGTGGGGGGGAAAAAGAATCGGATAGAAGAAGAAGAGTATTAAGAACAGACGTGAAGATTATAATATCCAATCCATTAGTGAGACCTGCAAATGAGGAGATGAGAGCAGTTAGTTATTTATAACGAAGGGACTAAGGAATAGGCTGAAGTTTTTATAAGCCACGGAGAAACCAGAAGACTGCGAGCGATATCAAATCGGAGAATAGGATCATTGACTTGGAGAAGGATGGCGGATGTGACATGTAAAAGAGCATACGAAGGGCAGCGAGCAGACTTATATCTGGAATTGGCCGCATCTCGATGATAGGCCTATTAAGAGAACAGAATTAACAGAATACGGTTCTTTGAATAGGAGGGAGTCTTCTAGAGGAAGGGAGGTACGGAAAGATGGAGACGCGGAGTTTGTACGCGGATTATTGATACGTCAGGAAGAGATGACACGACGGAATTCGAATCCGGACATATCCATGCGCTCTGAGAGAATAACGAGACCAATGAAGGCGTATAGTGATGTAATAAGAATAGATCCTCAGAGAGCAACGAAATAAAAAGAGAGGTCTTCGGTACAAGAGTGAGACCAAAAACGGACTCTGAATACTAGAGACATATAGGTGCCAGATCACGATGGATCGAATAATGACTATTCAAAACACCGCGAGGCGAGAATCGTACTAATGCAAGTTGACAAATTGTTAAAGCAGTATGGAAAGAATGCAGAAATTACCAAGACAGGATGGCAACGCAGTCACTGGTTCAGATTTTTACACCTGCAATAGCCAGATTACCTGAAACGAAAGATATGAGAGGCAGAATCTTGTATGGAGGTATGAGTATTTAATGTTTGGAGATGGGAGTGGCGTATTGTAAATATATGTAGATGTAACTTAGTAAAAAAAGGTATAAAGTGTGAATAGGTTCCGTGTGTAGGTACATTGATTAATAGTAAAAATAGGCATGTTATAGGATATTTATGAACAGGAAAAAGTCCCTAACTGATACTATCTTTTTTAAACATCTGAGAATTACAAGCTTGTCGAAATGAGAGAGAGAGAGAAAAGAAGATGAGAATATGAAATGGAGTAGTAGCTGACTTATAGACTTGGAAAGGAATTCGTAATAGAATAATATATGGAAGAGAACATTGAGAGAGATGTTTAAGAAACTAATGTATAGCTATATACTCAGAAAAGTCTGATATCGTAGTATCATTATGAAGTATATAGTATTTAATGAAAATCAATATATATCGGGTTAGGTAAATAGGATGAGAGAGAAGTGGTTTGTTATAATAAAGTGGAATAAGGAGGGTTTAAGATCACTGAGGAAGTAAGAAAGTTAAGCTAACTAATTGCTACACTTATGAACTTTAACTAGGATAGCTGCCTTAAGGATATTAGCATATAAGGAAATATATGAGGCACACTTTGTTTATGCGGATTGATGCGGTACTATAGTGAGATAATACATTAAAGACCTTCGGGATTGTGTGATTCGGCCTTTGCTCTTACTCCATAATAAGTATATACTTATAGTGAGAAGTAATGGGCAATAGATAATATATATATAAAGAAGAAATATGAGTAAACAATGGTGATATTGCAAGAGATAGAGGAGAGATAGTTAGAAGTTGAACTAGTAAATAATTAAATTAGGCACTTTAAGCAAGTGAACAAATAGATTAAGGTATTATGTGAGGCGTTGAGTAAGTGTTATCCTCCTCTTAGGCCCCAGGGAGGTATCCGAAGAATTAGATTATTTTCGTTAATAAATAAGTAAATTTAAGTTTTGCGTATTTTTGGATTATAGATAAAAGAGAACTTTTTATAGGGGATAAAGAAACTAGAATGTCCCATATAACATATATGCCACATTTAAATTTCGTATTTAGAGTTCTTCTATACTGAGGAGACCGACTCCAAACCGGGTTAAAATGATTAAATTTACTAAAACAAAACAATTTGAGAACGAATAATCATGTTGTATAGTTCTGAAATGCTGGGTCCATGAATCGACTACCAGATGAATATGCAGCTCAGTTCGGAGATGAGGTACTTTAGATACTCATGATGATTCGTGAGTAATGTGTTTTAGAAGACCCCAGAATATAAGTAAGACCTGAGAGTGTGAGAGAGAGAATGGGTAGTGGATATCCTTTTATGTAGAATGCGTGGTAGAGCAGTTTAGATGGTTTGGATACATTAGTGAAAAGAATGAGATAAGAGAAGGGAGAGATTGGAGAGAGATGTGGATTGGATAGACAGAAATTAAGGTAGGTGACACAGCAGGAAGACTCAGGCGTAAAGAGATATGGATGGATTTCGGTGGACAAGGCTGTCTAAGTAGAGGCAAGACCGGTAGAGGAAGGTAGAAATGGAGGAAATAAAATTTAAAATAGAAATCTTTGGAGAAGATTCTGGAGAGTAGCACCTGACAGGCATCTAATAGGATGGATGGTACCTAAAAAAAAAAAATATATATAATTATTAAAATAATATTTCTATATATAATATATAAGTATATATATAATATATATATATATTCATTATATATATTATATTTTATAATATCTATAAATATAATATATAATTATATATTATATATATATATAATAACTTTATATTTAATACGGTGTGCGGAAAGTTTCAATGATGGTGTTATAAAACTTCTTCACAACTTATTTAAAGCAATCAAATTTTTCAGTGGTTGAGTCATTAATAAATATATATAATATAATAATT
Source organism: Trachelipus rathkii (assembly GCA_015478945.1). NCBI lineage: Eukaryota > Metazoa > Arthropoda > Malacostraca > Isopoda > Trachelipodidae > Trachelipus > Trachelipus rathkii. Next base: position 29,673 of record JABUQX010044726.1, read on the forward strand.
AATTAATATAATCAAATTATAATAATATAATAATACAATTATAATAATAATAAAATATATAATAATAATAATAATATAATTAATAATATATAAATAATAATAATATTAATAATATAATAATAATATATAGATAATAGATATTATAATACCTATTACTTCAAAGTAATTTACAGCTATGAAAAATGTTCCTTGCGATGAAGATTTGTTGTGGCTGTTAAGTAGAGTAAGTGCTATGGTAGCTAGAGTGTCTGGTTGAGTATAATTTTTAAAATCATTGTTGGAAATCTGAAATGTAGCTTTCACTGTGTATCAGAGCATATGCCAGTTTTTAAAAGTTTTTAGTAAGTTTGATAGTAAGGATAATAATAGTCGGTATTTTGATTGTCACTCACAAAATGGGTGACATGTTCACTGGAGAAGAGTAGACGTTCTTTTGAAGCAAGCTAACTATGTGACAGAAGAGTTTACAGTTTATCCTTTTACGTCTAACATACAGTGATACAAATTAATAAGGAATAAACTTTCTTTCCATTCTTACCATCAATTGAAAGGTTCTTCAAAGGAAGTATTTTGACCCATACACCACAAAAATCCTGTTCTGTTAGAAGTTTGATTTAGCCTTAGTAATTCCTTTTTACATTGCAGTCTCCGTGATAAACTTCTTTAATGCATAATTAAAGGTGATGTTTGTAGTTTGTAAAGTTTTTCAACCGTCAATCGATGAAACATTTCCAAGTTTTGAAACTTGACCATCAAGGAGCTGATATATGTTTTTCGTTAATGGAATATGAGAATAGTCCCATGTGATAATCATATGTTCACTGAAATAATAGTGACATTATACATTTTTTCTTCCTGTTTTTCAAACCAGTATACGATAGTTATGGTATACATAATTCTATGCTTATTATTAAAAATTTTACGATTTTTGTAAATCATTTGATTCTGCCACAGTAAGATAATGTTGTTACAAATTATTTTAATGTCACTAAACCGTGACTCTTGAAAAGGTAATTTCCAACTCTGCAATAGATATAAAGATTGAAGTCAATCGTTATCTTCAATTCTATACATAACCAGGTAAGAAAGCTAACAGACTTAGATTACTGTTGTGTATTATTTAAGCTACACAATATACTATAATGAAGGAATTTTATCAAACCTTTTATATGTTTTGATAATAAGAATAAGAATATTTTATATGATAAATAAAAATTGATATTAATTTTGTTTTTTCAATTTGTATTTCTTTCTTTTAATTCTTTTTATTCTCTTTTGTTGAAGTAATATATATATATTATATATATATATATATATATTAATATTATTTATAATATTTATATATTATTATATATAATTATATTATATTATAGTATATATATATATATATATATATACTATTAATCATTACTATCTAATATATATTTACTTATAATATATACTTAATATTAAAATAATTAAATATTTCTATAATAATATATATACTAATTATTCCAATATTAAATATCTATAATAGAATTAATATTATATATATATCATTTTATATAATATTACTATTATTATATATACTTATTATATAACTTATATATTTTATTATAATATCTAATATATAGAAAGACACGTTAATATATCCCGTATGATAAGATATTAAAATATTTAATATTTTATTCATCACAACAATCCCATTCACATATATATCTTGAGAATTTTCAAATCCATATAAATAGATAAGTTTAAGGCGTAAATTATATTAATCACATTATTTATCTTAATAAATCTTCGTATAATATCATTCATATGAATATTTAACTCTGCAATCCTTGTATTACTCCTTTGCCTCCCCCCTGGGTTTTCTTCCTCTTTCTTCGCGATTTATTCGCTTTTGTCCATATTTTATCCAGTTAGCTAGCCTAGAATTTATTTTTTAGCCCCAGTTAGTCCTAAAATCCCATCTATTACCCACCCCATCATTTCCCACGCCCATAAAGATTGTTTCCTTTCTAACTCTTCGCCAATTATTTTCCTTCCCTCATTCTCTCTCTACTCCTCTCGATCATTACGTTTAACTGCACTTCGAGCTCTCTCGTATACCTTTCCCGTCTCGGTATCTTTCCTCCTACACCCCCTTTCCATATTCTGTGTACTATCCTCTGTGTTAACCTTGCCATTCTCCCTCTATACGTCCCACTCGCTTTAACAGCCGCCCAACTCCCATAACCACGACCTTTACATCTGCTCCGCGTCGCCTCCTCCCCCGCTCTTATAGCGGTATTTACGGTATATAATATATTAATTAATAATATGCAAATATATTTTTATATTATATAATAAATATATATATATTATATACCTCCATATCCGCTTACCTTTGCCCCTAGCCGTTAATCCTCGCTTGAACCCCTTCCACGACCTTACTCGCTCCATTTGATGCATCCCTCCCCTCTTTCAACATATATCAAGAAACTCCCTACGCACACATCTTGAATATGAACAAGTCCGCTTTCGCTGTGCAATAAACCCCTTCACATATTTTTTTTCTCAACACTAGTTCCCGGTCAATCGTGATTACCTTTTAATCTTTTCCTCTATTTTTTATTCCTTTTCTCCTTTTTCTTTTTCTGAATTTATTTAGTCTTCTTTCTATTCTAACTAGTCTGCCCGCGGATCCCGTTCTCTCTTTTTGCTCGCATATTGCATAGCACCTCATTTCTCTTCCCCATTAGATTTGTTCATTTTTCTTCCTTCAGATTCCTTCCTCTATATTATTATCTATTCATATTTTATATTATTCTTAATATATACTATTATATCTACTCTATATATATTCTATCATCTCTCTCTATCTTCATCTTTTTTCTCTTAATTATCTTCTTATATTCTATTAATTATCTCTCTCATCATTACTATCTTTTCATAATATTCTTCTATGTCATATCTCTATTATCTTATATCCTCATCTATATCTCTAATACTCGTCTACTATCTATTACCTCTCATCTCTAATCTTCTATTTTAATCTTTATATTCTCTATCGTTATTATCATCTATTATCTTATTCTTACATATCTACTCTCTCACTATTATCTCTTCCTATTCCTCATCTATCTTATCTCTCTTATATCTTATATCTACTCCTCTGCTCTATCTTATTTTTTCTCTATTATGATCATACTATTCTATCTATATTATTCATCTATTCTTATTAATAAATCATCTCTTATCTCTTGTACCTCGGACCACTTTCTTTGCCCTGAGTGTTTTTGCTGTCTTTACTTTTTTCTCCCATTTGTTGGCCTCCTGTATCCAAAATCCTTACCACTGGTCCCAACCTGGATTCCCGATTATACTTGCTGCACCGTCTTGCACCGTGTTTTTGTTAGGGTCCTGTTAAAGTAAGTTTACCCTTGCTGTGAGTCGCGCCTTTGCTCATGTTTCTTCATTATCGCCGTTGTGCGTTCGCTACGTCAGCTTTTGTTCCATTTGTTAGTTTAACGCTCCTTTCACACCAAGTTGACTGAGATTAACCAAACAATTTCTGAATTTTTTCTCAGTTTCTTTGTTAGCTATTTTGGGTATGTTAGTTTTTGCGCCTTATGTCCCGTTTTTGTTCTGTTTCCCGCAATTCCTCTCGCCACCGTGTGGTAGGTCGTTTTGTTATGTCTGCTAAGATTTGTTCGGGCCATATGCCGTTGCTGGCTTTTCTCTCACCACCCCCGCGGCGGCCACGGCACAAAGCGCGAGCTTTCCTTCCGGTGTCTGTCTTCCTCACCACTATCCTCCTCCTCCTTGCCTCCCACACTTTTTTCTCTATTAATCTAGCTGTACCATAAACAACTTGACAATCCGTTTTCCAACCTTAACAATTCCCCAAAACAATAAAATTCCTAAGAATACTAATTAAATGATCAACTTTTTCAAGCTTCCCAACTATTAATCCTGTTTAAGTAATATTCTAACAAAACTTAACAAAATTTTACAAAAATCTTACCTTATTAACGCAACGCAATTTCGCACACATAACTACATTGCTCCCTATAACTGACAAAGTGCGTAACTATTAATATTATATTATATATTATACTATATATATATATAAATATATTATATTATAGTATATATATATAATACTATATTCATTAAAATGGGCCTGAGAAACTACAATATATATAGCTATAAATATATAACACTAAACAACCTACAAACAACGTATATTTATTCTCACTTGATTTCTGCATATTAACCTCTTTTGAATCCAAAATGTTTTACAACTTGTTGATAAAATGTTTTTTATATTTTATGTTTGTCATCAATATCATTTATTTTCTTAACAAACACCATGTTAATCGAACCAAACAATTGGGTTTTCCACAACGAATAAACCTGCGATTTCCCTAAAAAATCGTGTAATAAGCTCCTTTTAAAATATTATTACCATTAAAATCATATTTTTACTTCTTAATCTATTTTTTGATCCTATTATAGTATATAATCAGTATATCAATTCCCAGGTAGTCTTTAATACTTATGTCATTACAAATCTTCTTTATTATCATCACATATCCGAGCGTGTTATCCATCATCTCTCTTTCTGGCATCACTCAGCACCCGTGTGCTCTATCTATCTGTGGCGCAAATAGATATCATCTCTGACTGGTCGTGGAGCCTTTGCTAATCCGCACTGCTGTTAACGTGATCCTCATTGTTTTTTGATACCGTTTGAACCGGCGCTCATTACATTGATTAGTCATATAGCGTTTTTTTTATCAAACCTTCTGTAATCCGAAAAAGACTATAATTCATCTATCTCTTTTTTTGTTTGTTTCGCGATTATCTGCATACATATTTCATCTCAATTCAGCTTACCATCTTATGCTCGTACTTCTCTAATCCTGTCGTTCGCAGATATATTTGTCTCTCGTTTATAATGCGTTTCATGAGCGCAGTATTTTTGTACGTCGTGTGTTGCACGATAGGTTTTCGCGTTGAATTGTCCAAATGCCAATAAACCGTGGGTCTGTTAAATTTTATTAGAGTATATTAAACTCTCTATCTTTTATCATACTTATGATGGTCATCCTGTAATCGATAATATATATCTAATATATATAATCTTCGTCCGTCTGATTGACTCTATCTATTCCACTCTCCTTAGTAACAGAAAATATAATGTCATGTGATTGCGATCTACATCAAATTCTTTCGTGATATGCGGAAGGAACTTAAAGGAACTTCCACAATACACCTTTTTTATTTGTCCATGTGGCTATCCAAAAAATGTAAGTAAATCAAAAGACCTGGACCGTCTTCCGACGTGATGGTATGAACAGAAATAATAATATACGTTTTCTCCTAAAAATAATAACAGTACTAAAAATGTAACGAAAAATTATTCTGAAAAATAAGCATTTAAGATTGTTTACTTTAATGAGTTTTAGGAAAAAAGGTGTGGAGGTAGTAATTTGTTTGTGCGTGTTCTCAGGGATATTCCGTCTTGTAGTTTGCCCTACCGATTGGATAAAGGTTTTTTCTCTCCTGCAAATGTCGATCAAGATTGCCCGGTTGATAGGGGGTCCACGGCTGTGTGATAGTTCATGTTGATAATGTTAATTCTGTGGTTTGAGTGGATGATCGTGTTATGTGAAGTGCGCGAGTTCTGTGATGTCAATGGATAATGGTCTTTGTTTATGTTGGTATTTTCCGTCCTGCTGAACATGTGTGAGTTTTACGCTTTATAATCGTGAGGTGCCCAGTTAAAAGCACGGAATCTTACTAGGTGACATCATTGGGACTTTGTAAGAGTGTGTGTATGAGGTTTAAAGCGCCCCGTCTTGGGAGAGCGTAACTTAGAGGTAGTGAGTCTGTACGGCATCTTTAGCCAGGTAGGACTTTAATGATCGTGGATTAGGTCTATTTGTGAGGCATAGGTAAGTAGAAAGGAAGTTTGTGGGGTGGTTGTTTAGGAGGGTGAAAAATTTCTTTCATTGCTTTTTTTGAAATGAACGAGATATGATGTGATATATTAGGGGAGGATAGCATTTTCACATAAAAGGCTGGAGAAAAGAGTAATTAAGGTTAGTTTGCCTGTGGATAAAGAAGGGAGCAAAAGAATGCGAAAGCTCATTTAAGAAGGAATGAAGAATTCCGTTGCGGTTTATGTGTGTGTGACAATGGGAGAGAATAAAGGTCGATGTTAGGTCGTTAAAGCTTTCACAGGGCTGTATACATTAGAAATTTTTCGTAGCTAAATCAAGAAATAGTTATATCGAATATATTACTGGTAGCAGTATAATATATATACAACTAGGGTTTATTCAAGCTTGTCTTAATACTAAGGCGACCCGATAGTCATATAAGCGCTTATTTCCTTTAGTCGAGGTAATAGTATATGTTTAATATGATATATAATATAATATATATATAAGTTATAGGTATACCATTTTGAAGGTCTTTTCCTTAGCTTATACTAGTCCTCGTCATATTTAATTAGTATAACTATATAATATACTTTATATTATTTATTATTTATATATATATAATATATATATAGTTAGTATTCTATATATTCGTAAGAGAATTGATAACTTACACTTATTATTTATATAATTATATAATAGTACTATGCTTTTCAGACTATTAGAATATATAGTATAGAGGTAAGATAGCTGAAAGCTCTGAGTAATTCTATTTCTATTATACAGTGTTATTATATTTCCAATAATTAATATAATATATATTTACATAAGGACCCCCGCCCATCCCGTAGAATAAAATAAATTTATTGAGATAGAATTTTAAAAAAAATACAAATAAATATTTATTATATTAAAAATTTCCTATTTTGTTATCAAACAATTAAAATGTTTGATAAGTTTCATTTATATTGTGTAGCCCTATGATACACCCAACGTAACTGTCTCGCGCTAGCCCCTAGTTCTGCTTTGACTTTCCCCTTTTTCCCTCTGGTGAGAGTTGAGGTAAAGAAGTATGCCCATCGATGGTGTGTGAAGAAGTTGAGAATACTTTTTGCGTGAGAGAGCCGTTTTTGAGTGAGATAAATGCTAATTTCGTAACCATCCAATGTGCTGTGCAGATTCCAAATTTGTGATTCAAAATTCGTAGATTTTTATCTTAATATAGTACGCATGGATTTGATGCTAGGACTTGACTTAACTGGTTGTAAATCATGAAAGGAAGAGTAATGTAATGCTATGTATTTCATTTAACATGATTCTATGAGGCATTCTCAATTTTCATTAACGGAAAACAGAAGCTGCTGTGGGCAAGTTCTCAAAGATGCTTAAAATGTTTCATGTGCTGTGTTTGAAAAAATTTCAAAAAACATCAACTTTTTATATGATTAAGAGGTTGTTTATCACGCAGAGACTGAATGTAGTCACCTAATGACAGGAATGTTGGAGATGTTTAGCTTGGACAATAATTAAACTTTTAACAAATTGACTTTTTGATTTATCATGATTTGTGAAATCACATGTTGAGAACTTAAATTATCTTAATCATTCAGCTCCTTCTAAAACTTCACAAACGTATTTAAATATTTCTCTAGTAATCGATGACTAAATCAGTCGTGAGCTTATCGTCAACATACATTGTTTCGAGCTTTAATTCGTGTGAAGCTTTTGTTCATTATTGTGTGCTACTAAAAAACTCTTGTCGAGTATTTTTTCTACTATTAATAATAGCAGTCTCAAGTCCTCATTGAGAAATCTAAGATAGATACTTTAGATTCTGGGCTATTTGTCACATAAATGAGTTGGTCATGTTTGTACTTCGGATTAGAGTGAACAGTGAAACCATACACATCTTTTTTGGTATTTAGTTCGGCTTCAGCCTTATAATTTTAACTCTTAAACTTTTTTGGTATTTAGTTCGGCTTCAGTCTTATAATTCTCTAATACAGAGTTAGCAATTTATGTCACCTTTCGTATTATTGATCCTCCGCTGGATTCTCCTTTAATGTTCAAACAGACTCAACAATCTTCACGAACCATATGTTTCTCAATTTCATATATAAATATTTGGTTTTCTTTCCTTGAAATGATAATTATTAATTCGGTCAAGATAATTATTAAATTTTATTTATTATTATTATTAATTATTATTATTATTATTTTATTATTATTATTATTATTATTGTGATGGGCAAGTATTTATATTTTTTTAAATTATTATTGTTATATTATTTTATTTCTTATTTTTATTTTTATTATTGATTATTATTATGTTTATTATTAATGACTAAGCATTGACAAATTTGATGTGTTAATAAATGTTTGAGGAATTTGAAAACCACAGTGAAGACGCTCCTGGTCTACGACCTTTATATTATATATATATATGATATATACTATGATAGTGTCAAAAATTTACATATATAGTAATTTATGTAAAGTATATAACATTACTGTAAGAGGTATAGAAATATATAGTAGTACTATATATATGAAAGACGTATTGTATTACATATACATTTTTTTTTTTTTGTACATCCTCCTGTTAGGGTAAATGTCAGGTGTTATACTCCAGAATGTTCTCGAGTGTGATTTTGTGTTGGCTGTATCATCCTTTTTACTCTAGCGTCTGCTCTACGTGTACAGCGCTCTGCAGGCATGCATCCATCTCTTCCTCTCGGTTTATGCTGGTCTCTACTTCTGTTCCATCATCATCATCTTACCGGAACTTGGACCCCTATCCTTGGTCAGGCATACTGTAACTCATTCAAGTGTGATTTTTCTCTGCGAGAGCAGTCGAAAACGGTTCGACTTTCCCGTTTCTCCTCACCAGCTCGCTTCTCATTTTGTCTCTCAACGATACTCCTTTAATGAGTCTAAGTACTCTCATTTCAGTAGCTTCTATTTCTGCTTTTTTGGATCGTATTCATTGCCCAGCATTCAGACACACAATATGTCTCAGAATTGTTTTAAATGTTAATATTAGTTAGGGTTTATATTCTTTCTCGTGTGCAACGGTAAAATTCAATTCTTTGAAAATTCCAATTCCTTCCTTTCACAGCTCATATCTTTGTTATTCTTGATTACGTGAAAATAAGCAATACTTAAATCTTTCCTTGTCCTTAAGCGTTATATTTCTTTATGTTACACTACATCCCTTCGTCTCTCTTTGCATCACCTTATTTGCGTTTTCTCTCACTGGTTTATTGTCATGCCATATGAATTCAGGTACCTTCGTTGCATATGTTCCAGCTTCTTGAGGTTCTTAGAGGCTCCTTTATGTGAATAACTGCGATAAACCCGAATAACCAATAGTGTGTTCCATCACTTTATTGCCTTAATGCTATCTTTTAAGGCAGCGTAATCCAGGTAAAGTGGCAAAGAGCAATGGTGATAGTAAATTCCTGTCTAACCCCGTTTTCACTTCAAACCACTTTCCTCTTTTCCTGTTCCTCTAACCGTATTTATTGAATGTTCATACATAGCGTCTTCTGGCTGTATCTAGGCGGAAACTTTCTGGTAGTGTGCATACATCCCGGAATTCTAAACTCTCATAGTTCTATTCTATTTGTATTCTATTGCTTCCTTTTCCAAGTCTCTGAATGCAGCATAACATCTTTCATTCCCGTGCTAATTATTTTTCCATCAGATGTTCATGTAATATTTAGATCAGTATGCTCATAATTTTTTCTGGACTGAACCAGTGCGCCTTTGTCCAATGTGTTGTATCCTCGCTCTTATCCTATATATATAATTTTTGTTACTAGATCCTTCATAGATTTACCAGCCCCCCCACCATATTACTATTCTCTATAATTAATTCCGCGTATATCTTGTTATCTCTTTCTGTATGTCGGACAGTAATCGCTTTCTCATCTGTTGGTTTTTTCTTGTTTTCACTACTTGGTTATTACTACAATCTTGTCACCATATCTAGTTATTTCCCTCGCCTGTTTTGAATAGTTATTATCAATCATCGTATCCTGCACTTTCCATTTTTTTATTGTAGACTGCTTGTTTTACTTCGTCTATCTTAGTCATTCCTAATTTCTATGTTCTTGTCTACTCCTGGCGGTTTATCATCTTACTCTCCCTTCCTCTAGTTCAAAATTCCTCGAAATACTCGCTCCATGCTTTCCAGTTCTCCTCTCCTTAGAAGAGGTTTCTCCTCTTATTCAAAACGTATGCATTCTGGATTCTTTTTCCTCTCATTGCTCTTGCATTCGATATAAAGTTTTCCCGTGCTTCGTTATGGCGGTGTTTCAGTTCCTTCCTATCCTTCTCATATGTTCCTTATTTCTCTTTTTACATCCTCCGCATGTTTTCTTGCGTTTACATATTTATCCTGTTCCCTTCCGTTTCTTGTCTTCATCCATTTCCTATATTTCTTATTTTTGAACTTCACTGCGTTCTTAACATCCTCATTATGATCAATCTTGGCAATATTTTATGATACTATAATTATATGTTTTCTTTCTAGTATTTCGCTTGCGGATTCGATCTACTTTATGTTTTAAAGGGCTTCTCCGAACTCTCGTGCGAGCGTTTTCTTAGTTGGTTTCGACTTGATTCTGTGGTGGTGTTTTATTCAATTTAAACATTCTACTCCACTAACCAACACCCTAGCTTTTCAAACAGTATCTCTCTTTTGTTCTCTTCTTGGTTTCTCCCTTTTTTTTTCCAAGACGTTTTTCCCATAGGAATTCAAATCCCTGGACTTCATGAAGTTGACGATTTTCCACACATCTTCAAACATACTCTTTTTTCCAGGTTACAAAAATTTGATAATTTTCATAATGTTTCTTCGTGTATTTCTGAGGTTCCTCCGCACTCCAATTACAAGAGTCGATTTCATTGCACTTTTTCACATGTTGGAAGAATGTATTCATAAATATATTAATAATATATATACATTTATATATCAACGAATATATAATCTATATGATACAAGATTTGAGCCGAGCTTTACTCGAAGAGAATGAGTATATATTAGTATATGTATTATATTATAATATAGGTTTTGTTTAATAAATCATGTCAATAAGATACATATAATACTTTAGATCGGAGTAGTAGATCAAGGTATACGAAACTTTTAATTAAATATGCTATATTCTCTATATATATATTATTAATATATAAATATATATATTATATTTTAATATATATATATATCTATTATAGTATATTATTATATTATTTATTATATATATAATATAGTTTATATATATTTTAATGTATAAGTTTATACTCGTATATATATTATTATATATATCATATATGATATATAATATTATATAATATATATATAAGGAATAATAATATCTGATGATGATGGTGGTTATATATATTATATATAAATGTATATTACTATATATGTATTATGGACATGACATGACAAGATTATATTATATATATTATACACTATTACTTGAGTTATATGTCGTTACACTTTAATGGGGTGTATGTATTTTATAATTGTCCATGTGTAACGTAAATAATTGATAGTACTATACAAGCATATGAATAATCAATTTGAAACGGTGGAAAGGTTATAGAACGAACTTTTTTACGTAACCGATTTTGAGACGGGGTATTTCAATCTTCACAGTGGTTTATTTATAAAGCTGTGCTGTTAAGATATTAAGCGGGAACATGGTCTTCCCCGCGTATGCCCTTCTGGTGTTAGTTTTAAAAGCTTACCAGTGAAGATTTTAGGAATGATTATTATTATTAGAGGTTTCTTATTTTTATGTGCAGTGTATTAAGAGCAATTTGAATATACGCAATGGTAGTTTAATAAAGGTTTACTTTTGATGATTCAAGATTATTTCTGTAAGTTTTAAGCAGTAATAAGTTTCATATAAACATCTATATTACCTTCCAATATACTGATATAGTAAATTTATATCATACTAATATATGATATATATATATATATAATATTATATATATGTATTATATATATATATATATCCTATATACATGATAATCATAAATTATACCTCGTAATAATAAAATTATGTTAATATGATTTATATATATAACTATATAATATATGTTATAATAAGTACGGTACTGTATTACATCTTTTATGCATTTTCCTTCTGTAAATTCCCGTTATTATTAAAATAAAAAAAATCTGAAATTTTAAATTTACCAGTAATTATATATAATCATGTATATATCATATTATTCTATGCCTACTATATAGCACCCCTCCTGTGCCTCATCGGCTCTGAGCGCTAAATTAAAGTTCAGGAAAACTATATTGCCCATTAGGGGGCTAACCCGAATCATTTCTATTCTAGGGTTTCGTTAGTTTTAAATAACTCAAGGAATTTATATTATATAGTATATAATATATATAATTTTTATGTATAATATATAATAAAACACACGGCGAACATTGAGAGACCATGGTAATGAAATCGTTCATAAATCTTAATATATATTATCTACTATTCTATATACTAATCTATATACTATTCTTTTTCAAAACAAATTTGAGAAATGATGTTGGGTCTGTGCTACAACCTCTTATAATATATTATATATATATCCTATATATATTAATATATATATATATATACTTATATTAATTTATAATTTTACTATTATTATATATTATATTATATATATATAGTTTTATATGTACTAACTATATATATAATATATATATGTTCTAACAGAGAGTAATTTCGTATTATATAATATATGTATATCTCCTTCATATCGATAATAGTCTATAGGTATAAATATCTATTTTATCGTTTATCTTTTATATTATATGTTAATTAATATATATATATATATATATATATATAGTATCAGTATAGTATTCTAGGTGTTGCTTGATACCAATGCCTTGCCTTCTGCACGCACTGTCATTCTACAAATCAAGCTGAAATTTTAAAAAAATTTTTATCCATTTTCGCGATTATAACATATTGAGTCGTCCTACTTGGCTTCATTGTCATCATCACTCTAAACCGTTCCCCCTAAAAAATCATTTTCTTTTTTCGAAAGCGTTCGATAAAACTTGCCATGTAGTACGATATAAATAATATTTAGATTTATTTAATTTATTTGGTAAAAAAAAAAATATTTTTTCCTAAAAACCATTTATAAATACTACCATACTTTTTATAAGTTTTCATTAAATACAATATTGTATCTCAATAAAGTCTTATTTCACACATACACACACACTATACACACTAATTAACTATTAATTTAATATATATATATATATATATAGATATTATATATGTATATATAAATATACAACAGTAAATTATATATCCGAAAGGGCATTTAAATCTATTATATATATATATTATTATAGTATATATATATATAATATATATATATAGTTATTACTTTTTCTTTTATTTTTTAATATATTTATTTTTTTATTATTTTTATTTTTTTTTTTTTTTATTTAGTTTTTGTTGTTTGTGTATAATTAAAATAAGATCCTTATTATTTTGTCTTTATTGCTTTTTTTTTATTTTTTTTTATCTTTTTCTTTTATTAATTTTTTTTTTATAATTTATTCTTAATTTTTTTATTAGTATCTTTTTTTTTTTTTATTTATTTATATTTTTACTTTTATTATTTTATTTTATATTTTTTTTTTTATGTTTATTATTTTTTTTTTATTATCTTTATTATTATTTTTATTTTTTTTTTTTATTTTCTTTAATAATTATCTTTTTTTTTTTTTGTTTTATTTGTTTTTTTTTCTTATATTATTTTTATTATATTTTTATTATTTATTATTTTTTTTTATTATATTTTTTTTATTTTATTTTCTTATTTATTTTTATTATATTATTTTTATTTTTTTATTATTTATTTTTTTTTTTTATATTTTTAAATTTTTTTTTTTTTTTGATTGTATTATATAATTATATAGTTTTTTTTTTTTTTATTTTATTATTTTTATTTTTATATTTGTTTTTTTTTTTTTTTTTTTTTTATTTTTTTTTTTTTATCTTATGATTTTATTTTTTTATTATTTATATTTTTTTTTTTTTTTTATTTTTTTTTTTTTTTTTTTTTATTTTTTTTTTATTTTATATTTCTTTTTATCTCTAATAGTTATATTTTTTTTGTTAGGTATTTATTTTATATTTTTAAATTAATTTAATTTTTTATCTTTATTTTTATTATTATTATTATATTATTTTTTATTATTGTTTTTTTTTCTTTCCTATTTTATATAATTTTGTTTTTTATTTTTTTTTTTTTTATCTTATTTTTATTATTTTTTTTGTTTTTTTTCTGTGCTATATTTTTTATATATTATTTTTTTCATTGTATATTTTATTATATTTTATTTTATTATATCTTATTTTTATATTTAATTTATTTATTTTTTTTTTTTTTTTTATATTTTTTTGATTTATTATATTATTTTTTTTTATTTTTTTTCTTATTTTTATATTATATTATATATTTATTAATTATTCTTGTTTATTATTTTATTATTTATTTATCTTCAAACTTTGGTTTATTTTTTTTTACTATTTTTAATTATTTTATTTTTTTTCTCTTCATTTTAGCTTATTTTTTATATAATTTTATTTTATTTCCACTATATTTAAATATTCTTTTATATTTACTTTTATTTATTTTTTTTTATTTTTTATTTTTTTTTATATTTATTATTTATATTTTATATGTATTTTTTTTTCTTATAATTTTTATCTCTATTATCTAATATTTTTTTATTTTTTATTTTTGTTATTTTTATATTTATTGTTATTTTTTATTAGTTTATTATTTATTTTTCTATTTTTTTTTTTCTTTTTATATATATTTGTTATTTTATTATTAAGTTTTATTCATTAATTTTTTTTTATTATTTATATGATTTATTTTATTTTTTTTTATTATTTTTTTTTATTTTATTATATTATTATTTTTTTATATTTTATTTATTTTTTTATTTTTTATTTAATTTTTATTTTTATATTTTTTATTTTATTTTTCATTTAATTATTATTTTTTAATAATCGTTTTTGAATTTCTTAATAGTCTGTGTTATTATATTATATTAATATATATATATTTATGGTATATAATAATATCATAAATATATCCTATTCTCACTTATTATATTATATTATTATTTATATATATATATTATTCTATAGTATATAATATAATATTATTATTATATATATATTATATATATAGTATATTATATATATATCTATGTATATGTAATATGTATATATATATATATATAGTATTATATTATATAGTATATATATAATACTATAGTGATGAAGTATTGAGTTATTCAATCTATATTATAATAAGAAATGTTTAGGAAAATGAACTGTTAAATCTTGGTATTCGGAATTGAAAGCTCCTTCTGGTACAGAATCTGTTAATAAAAGCATGATATCAAATATTGATCTAAGGAACGTGAACTATAACACCAATAGAAATGTAAAAATCCTTCCATAGTTCCACAGTCCAAGGTTTACCAAAAAGCTGTTTTTATTTTAAAACTACACCAGAAATATTTATTATTATTGATCTTTTAGGGGGTGAGCCGACGGTGGGAACAGGGGTGGACGAGTCCCCTCATCGTCTCGCTGAGTGCGAAGAGCACTGGACTCTTTTCTATTTCTTGCGATTTTTCGTTTGGGAATTCCTTAGTTAAAAAAATACGCTGTTTTGGCAACTTTGACGCTCTATTGCATTGAAATAATCGAAAAAATTGATACACATTGTTACGTTTCTTGTTAAATATATTTGTTTGACATCTCTGTAAGGGCAAGTTCAAATTCTAGTATAAAATATATATATAAAAAGTCTATTATATCATTATAATAATTTATTATATTATTTATATAGTTATACTATTTATATATCATTATATATATATTATGGAACATATAACATTCAATAGAAATGTAAATTTTTTATTTTATCTATATAATATATATATATAATTATATATGTCTTAATGTTCTATTATACACAAAGATAGAAATATATATAATTGATAAATTATTATATATAGTTTTAAAATAATGTTAACAATAACAATTATCAGTCTTCCTTTGTAAAGATACGATCTTTACAGCCTGCCCTATAAGGAACTAAAATTAAATATCACTCTTTTCACATTTTAGTTTTGAAATATTATAATTTGCATAATGTCAGTCTATATATATTAAGTATCATATACTTTAAATTGCTACAAAAGGTTTTAATGTTTTATTGGTTTTATTTGTGGCCCAATATGACTATCCGGGTTCGCCCCCGCCGCGAGTGTTGTTGTTTTAAGTGGTGGTTTTAAAAGTTACCCAGAAGGGGTATGTTGTGGTTTTACGGTTTTAATTCAAGTAAAGCTCGTAGGACTCAATATGCGAAACCATTATGAGTAGGAGAGTAGCTCAAAAACCAGCCACCTACAACTTTTATGCCAGTACATTACACTATGCATTGAAATGGAGAGACCAAGCGCATAATTTATTTGGACACCGTTCAGAGTACTCAATACTAGTGCTCATGAAGTTGGAAAATGTTTACATATTTAGAAAAACTTTCGTTTAACTTATGCGTTTTTTGGCATATCTAAACTCATCTATATATATAATAGATATATACTATATATTATATTATAGTAAGAGGTATATGTATATATATATAATATATATATTTATATATAATAGTATATTATATATATATATTATATATATATATAGTTTATTATATTATATATTACAGTTATTTTTTAATTGCAGTTGCTGAAAAGAGCAGATGTCAATCAGGATCTGGTGTCCTGTCGTGAAAGACAATAGAGGAGGAATGAGGCTAGTGAGTGAACGACAAGATGGAATCAAGTATAATTTGTGAGTGCAAGTAAGGAGAGACGTGATGAAAGGACGCTCTTTTTAGATGTGAATACCTGATGTAATGTCTCATGGTCCATAATCTTACATCCACCAGGGAGAAAATGTGGCTTACTGCAAGAGAAAGCTAGTGAAATGAGTTGCAATGTGAAAGCCCGATGCAGGTCAGCCAGATTCACTTTTAAAACAACCTGTTGATTTTTTTTTTTTTTTTTAGTACAAGGATGCCAGTGAGTGATTATTTCAAACAGTAAGCTGGTGTGTGGAGCGTTGAATCTGTCAATAATTGACACCTGTCTTAATTTTTATAGCTAAATTTCAATAAGGTTAAACTTTTTTTAGCATATTGTTTAATAAAATTAATTTTAATTTTTCATTTTTATATATATATATATATATATTTTATCTATATATATATATATATATAATAATTTATAGTATAATATATATTATAATATATTTATTATATATATATTAATAATTATAATTTTTTTTTATTAAAATATTATATATTATACTTAATATTATATTTAATTTTATTTCCTGTATTATACTATATTATTATTTATATTTAATTTATATATATTATTATTTATATTTCTATTTATATTATTATATTAATATAGTTATATATATATTACTATTACTTTTTATATATATCTATATATATATAGTATATCTTATATTTTTTATTTATAATTCTATTTTATAATAATATATAATATAATAGTATATGTATACAATTGCATTTCTTACTTCAATTATTAATATTATTATATATTATATATTATATTATTATATTCTATATTATTAATATATATTATTATAATATACTATATATTATATATAATAGTTATATATTAATGGTATAATTTATTATTATATATATATTATATATTTTATATATATATCTTATTATATTAATATGTTTCTTAAATATAGTTTTATAAATAAATTAATATTTTATTTATCATAATAT
>JABUQX010044726.1:52500-57500 GCA_015478945.1 Trachelipus rathkii
AGGTACCGCAGTGGCAGCTGCTCGAGGGAACTTGTCCCTCGCGTACAATCACCTTTACGACGCCCTCGTAACACTAGGGGTGCTGTATCTGCGCATGAGTTTTGTGTGGATATTGGAAACTCCAGGCTAGTTCGTTGCGTGCTTCCTTCTTTCCTGCCACCTCGGTTCTGTGGAATTCTCTTCATATTCTGTGTTTCCTGCTGAATTTAATCTCCTCACTTTAAAGCCTGCGTCTGCGTACATCTGGGTAATTTGCGTTAAGTGTGAATTTCTGAGGCGTGCAACACCCCCTCCTTGAATAGGACCTCGCCCGTGAGTGGTGGTGACAACGTAAAATATATATATATATTATATAATATATATATATATAAGTATATATTATATATTATATATAATATATATTATAATATATATATATATATATATATATATATATATATATATATATATATTATATATATAATATATATATATATATATATATATATATATATAGAGAGACGAGAGAGAGGAGAGAGAGAGAGAGAGAGAGAGAGAGAGAGAGAGAGTAGAGAGAGAGAGAGAGAAGAGAGAGAGAGAGAGAGAGAATATATATATATATAGAGAGAGAGAGAGAGAGAGAGAGAGAGAGAGAGAGAGAGAGAGAGACTATATGTCGAAACAAAACAGTTGAAAAGATTAAATTAATAAATAAGCAAGCTTTAAAATATATTGAAATGATGTTTGGATACTTGATTGAAATTTATGGAGGAAGATTTATTTTCCATCTTTATTGCTTTTCCAAAGACGAAAGTTTGCGAGGATGAAGAAACTCCCACTAATAATGAAATAATGATCCATTCTTTTATTCAGTCTGATTTGCTTCATCAATTTTACTTCATTTATAAATGGGGATTTAAATATTTTTACCCTATCGAGAATATATTGGTTTGCTTTTTGTTTCATTCAATATTTTTTTACATATTTATTTGTTTCTTTGTTTTTTTTATGTAATTATGTTAAATTTTCTTTTAGTTAGTTAGTTAGTTAGTTAGTTAGTTAGTTAGTTAGTTAGTTAGTTAGTTAGTTAGTTAGTTAGTTATTTTGATACTTAACAAAAGCACAATCTGAGGCAGTGACATAACCTTGATCCTGAAACATCTTTCTATGAAGCAACGGTTTGTTCCATTTGTAATAAAATAGTTCTTTATCAAAGTTTCTTTATAATGGTTTCTTGCTTTTTTGTTTCTCTAATTCGATTAGTTTTATATATATGTTTCCCGCAAAGATTTAAATGTAAGGAATAAAGTTTCAATCATCAGAATGTAGCTTTCTTTAACACGACAATCATTTCGTTTCCACATTCATATATATTGGTACTAGTATTTATTCAGAACATTTGCTAAGCAATAGGATTGCCTGAAAATTTAGTCTGTATTTTTAGATTTAGAATTCTTCTTTTTTTCCCCTATGCTTTTGGTTTAAAGTCAACTAATTTCATTATTTATCTCGTTCTCTACACACTGGTAATCGTGTGGAAGAACCACTCCAACACAGATTTTTATAAAAATCACAGCATAGACTCTAATCACGTTGTAATGAAGCATAAAAACAAAGCAAAATTGACTGACATCTAGAAAAAAGTTATAGACCCGCAAAGTATTAAATAATTCTGTAGGGTTAATTATACTCTAACTGACCGGAACTTCGTTAGTGACTGCAAATTTAAAAGTGAAATAGGCAAAAAAAATATTCGTGACTGCAGATGACACCAGATTCTAGTGGGGATGCTTTCTGTAAACTCCGTCATTGTACAATAAAATTTAAGTTACATAATTTTGCAGTGCATGAATCTTCATTAAAGCACCAATCTAAAATCATGGAGTCACTCAAAGAAACCTTTCATCTTTCAAAAGTAAATTTGCAAACTTAAATTTTGATTTTAATATAAAAAAAAAAAATCCAATTTTTTGACGTAATTAAATGTCATGGAAAAGGCACGTTTTTGAGCATATAAAACTGCAGCGTACTAAATGTTCTCAGATAATAAAAAATGTTGTCAGCTTTGTATTACAAGAAGATTTGAAAGATTTAATTAATGGAAAAAATTTTTTGTGCTGTTAATTGACGAATTTACGGATATTTCAATACAGAAGCACCTGTGCGTAGTATTAAGATTTCTTGTTAAAGATGTAGGCATCAAGACTGCCTTTTTAGGCTTTCTTCTTGCATCATCAGCGACTGTACAATGTCTTTGATGCTTTAAAGATTAAGTTAAGTGAATACAATATGAAATTAGAAAATTCCATTTGGTTTGCAAGCAATGGCGCTGATATTATCATCGGACATAAAAATTCTGTGCGGATTCGAATAAGGGAGACATCACCAAACTGTGTTTAAAGGAAGTGGCGTTGTGCGTACAACATGCTTTTTAAAAACTTCCATCCAACCTTGGATACCCTTCAAGTGAGGTCCCACTTCAGTTCTCAAATGGCAGCCTGCATAGAGAAGAATATAAATCGATATTCATAACTTTAAATCCAGTTTCTGGAACTGAATATATCAAGCTCCCTTGCCGTTTCGGGTGGGGTGGGGAGTTCAATTTTCGATCCAGGCTAATCTTCATTAAGGGTGCATTTTATGGAAAGAAAGGTAAGAACAAAACTCACGGTAAATTGCTAATAAATGCTTGAAACATATTAATTTGTATAAAGAAAGTGTAAATAAGGACATAACTTTTTACATTTTGATAGTTCAGAGAACGTTGCACATAGGGTTTTGCAAATATGATTTAAAATACAACTGAGAGAAAATTGAGCATATATTTAGTTTTTGAGTGTACTATAAAAGGGAAAATAAATTTTTAATATTTCTTTTTATTTTGTTTTATTGAAAAGGTTTAATAGATTTTACAAGATCTCCGAAAATGGGGACATTTTAATGATATTAAATAAATAATGTTGAATTTTATAAATGTTGATTTAAAAGTAATTATAAAGCATACTCTTAGTTTTTTAATAAGAATGATTATAATAAGAGGGTGGTTCTAAGCTGATTGGAATGCTTTGATGCTAGCAAGTGTAGGTCACTGAAACATTTCGGGCACTTGCAAAGTAAACTCCATCGGAAGTAGTTTTTGTTATCAAAGTTAACAACATAGTGAGACTACTAGTTAAAAATAATGATGAAGGTTTTTTTAAAGGTAGTCCTACATATAATTTTTATGTAATATTGAAAGCTAGGTAATTAATTTACTAATTACAGGTATATTTTTCTTGTAAATATTGCGAAATTTATTATATAAAGTTATGTTTTTTTTTAACTCTTGTTTATTTTGCAAACTACATTATTGTTTTTATCATTTAATTACAGAACGATGTACTGTATAAGTAATGCCAAATGTACAGTATACATTTATGCATATATGCAAATGTTCAAATAAATTAATTTTTGGACGTCCGTGTATGTTTACCTTCTTTAGCTTCATATCAAGAAATTATAATATATATATATATATATATATATATAATATATATATATATATATAGATATAATATATATATATATATATATATATATATATATATATATATATATATATATATATATATATATATATATAATATATATATATATATATATATATATATATATATATATATATATATATATATATATATATAATATAATATTATATATATTATATATATTATATATATAAAAAATATCAGGCTGCGGAGTCGAGAATCGTTTTTTACTCACTCCGACTCCGACTCCACTAAACAAAAATCTTCGACTCCGACTCCACCTTAAACAAAAATTTTCGACTCCGACTCAGACTCGACTTCACTCAAACAAAAAATTTCGACTCCGACACTCCGACTCCGACTCAGCAGTCAAATTCAAAATTTCGACTCTGACTCAGATTTAGTTCTTACAGAGTTACAGTAAACATTTTTTGTTTCAACTACTTTTTTCGCTTGCTTTGAGAATAAAAAATATACCACTTTTCCAATGAATCTAATCTCCAAATGATATACGGTAAAGTACCGTAAAGACATAAAAATGCAGGCGCAACACATGACAAAGAAATATATTTCAGTTTCGGAAATAAATGTATTAACGTAATTAAATGCAAATTATGTTCATTTTTATTATAAAACAGCCTTTATAAAATTAACAGTTTAATTCTTTCAGTTTCAATAGTACTGAAAAAAGTTAAATCATATACTTAATTATTTGTCGATATATATATATATATATATATATATATATTATATATATATATAATATAATATAGTATATATATATATATATATATATATTATAATATATAATATTTATATATTTACATATAATATATATATTATATATATATATATATATATATATATATATATAATATATAATATATATATTAATTATATATATATATAAATATATATATATATATATATATATATATATATATATATATACAGGGTGTCTCAAAATAATGTACTAACACTTTGAAAGACTATACAACTTTATTTATGAATATAGTGACAATTTTAAAGGCTTGAATTTAATAATGTATTTAAAGAATCATGTTCGCAAATGTTCAAAATGATGACCGCCATTGTCCAGACACAGCTGATAACGCGAACCAATGGAGTCGCAAAAGACACGAAACAGTTCATTTGGAATGTCGCGACATTGTCTTTCGATTTCCAATTTCAATGCATTTATCGTTCTTGGTTTTGAACGATAAACTCTGTCCTTGAGGTATCCCCATAAAAAGAAGTCCATTGGCGTGAGATCTGGGGAACGCGCAGAGTATTCAATACTACCCCTTCGTCCAATCCATGTGTTTGGAAATGCTGCATCGAGGTGAGCTCTTACATCGCGATGATAGTGGGAGGTGCTCCATCTTGCTGAAAGTAAATCACATCGTTATCACCAAAACATCTCGCCAATGTGTGGACCGACCGACTCCTGCAGCCAGGTTAGGTACCTGTCCCCATAGGACCGCCTCCGTTAAA
>JABUQX010044726.1:60000-62500 GCA_015478945.1 Trachelipus rathkii
TAAATGCCTTTAAGGTAAAAAATAAACTAAAGAAGGATTTCAATAATCTTTTAAATTTTTTAAAATATTGTACTAATTTATTTAGTAGAGTCTATTCACATTAGCTTTCAGCCTAAGGAGGCCCTCTGTCAGATGTGTTACATAAAGAACTAAATTATAAATCTAAAAATTAACTAATTAATTATAAAGAATCTAAAATCAAGTAATATTAGGAAATTTTGGATTAATTTCTTAAAAAAATGGTGCTGGAGTTTAAGAGTTTTAAGATGGGATCAATTAGAAGCTCGTTTTTTTGTATGTTAAAGTTTTTTGTGTTGTTTATACAGAAAGATTCGGTAAGTTTTTTAAGGTGTAGATGTTCTATGTTAATTATAGGTGTCATGTGAGTGATATCTATTGTTTGGTTGGAGGCTCTATGTATGGTGAGGGCAGAGTGGGTTTGTCTGTAAGATCATATTTGTGTTAATATTGTCTGCGATGGAAGTCATGAGTTTCTCCAATATAAGAGCTTTTACAGTTAAGGCAAGGGATCTTGTAAATGCATTGTGAAGTAGAGGGATTATGATGTGTGTGTGAGGTTTGAGAATGTACTTAAAAGGGAGGGTATTGGAGGTGGTGATATTGATGATGTTTGGTAAGAATTTTTAACAGAGTTATGTATTTGTGTAGGTAAGGGAGAAAAGATTTAAAGGTGTTTTTAGTGTTGGTTTTATTGTAATATGTATTTTTGCTTTACGTAAAGCTTTGAAAAATGATGTGGGAAGGATAACATCTTCAAAAATCTTTGCTACCTCGCTCAATCTCAACCAGGTGGAACTTTCATCAGATCTGTAATACAGTGGTTTGAAAATATTGACCGAAATAAAAGAATGTTTTTTAATATTATATTAAAGGGGGATGAATTTCAAGACGTAAATACAATTAACCTTGCGTCAGGTCACATTAAAATTATTGAGGTTAATAATTTCAGCTTTCTTTTTTTCATAAAATCATGCCTCGTAGACTTTTTTTATGGCCGGCTGCAAAAAAAGGGTCACTGATTCCCACAGTATCAAGATGTTCATTGATAATTTTGAGTGGAATATTCTTTTAATAAGGGAAGGAGTTCCAGGAGACAATACAAAACTTGGAAAAGAGAAGAAAAACGGATATCTCCGAATTAAATCGAGAGGCTAAAGAGATATGTGACATAATTATTTGTCAGCATAAAAGATAAGTTACGTTCTTCAACGGACATTTAATTGTTGCCACGTTATTTCTTTGCCGGAAATGTTTCCTCAGTATAATTCCATCTTTCTGAGAAAAATGTAAATGAAAACTGTAAAGTGTACACTTTCATTGACATAAACAAACTAAAAACAGAACTATCTTTATACTATACTAGAAGAATTCGTTCTATGTCTGAGCCATAGCTTTATTTTGATTGTCATTAACTGAAAATCAACTTGGAAGCCACTTTTACGTGAAGTGTGAACTATTAAATTTTTTAATAACCATTCCGATGACAACGTCCGAAGTTGAGTGCTTTTTCTACTTTAAAAAGGATTAAAACCTTTCTTAAAAACACCATCCTTAGCAATGCTTTCGATCGATTTTAATAATTAATTTTAATAATAAGGTGAGTTGATAAATTAGGTTTTAAATAATTTAAATTAAATTGTAAAAGTAAGTTACATAACTTTTAAAATAATTGTAAAATTTTTAATTTTTCTAGATTAATGCATTACGGTCATCAATGCTCTCTTTTTGTGAAACACTTACACGCACTCACCAACACACACACACACACACACAACAACATATATATATATATATATATATAGATATATATATATATATATATATCATTATATATATATATATATATATATATATAATATATATATATATATATATATATAATATATATATATAATATAGGTTGTTTTAAAAAAAAAACCGTTCTTTTTTTTTTAAAAAAAACACGTTTTTTTTAAAAAAAACCAAAGGCCAAAAATTTTTGTTTTTTTTTTATTTTTTTTAAATAACTTTATTTTTCATATTATATTCAAGTCTTTTAGGATATTTAGCATTTAAAATACAGTTAATTACAATATGTTAAAAAGAGGTATTACAATATATAAAGTAGGTTTAGTACTTAATAAAGGTTTATTAGTGCTCTAGGGCATTTAATTATTAAGGGACGTATTTTGATATTATTATATTATTATTTATTATTATATATTATTATTATATTATTATTATTATTATTATTTTATTTTATTGTTATATTATTATTATTATTATATATATATATATATATATATATATAGTATAAAAATATTTGTATATATATATATATATATTATATATATATATATATATATATATATATATATATATATATATATATATATATATATATATATATTCATCTGGGACCTTTTTCTCCCCAAGACTGGTGGTAAGGTGGCTTAACAAGCAGTCAGAAAAGAAAAAAAGCAGTAGGAAGAATGATGAC
>JABUQX010044727.1:0-5000 GCA_015478945.1 Trachelipus rathkii
AGATTAGTTGTTGTAGGTGTAGGTTGTGTGTTGTGTAGAGTGTGTGGGTGTGTGTGTGGTTGTGTGTGTGTGTGGTGTGTGGTGGATGTGTGCGTGTGTGTATGTGTGTTCTAAATAACAATAACAATAGGCTGAAGTAAATAGCCCTAAGTATAATAATAAAAATAAAATAATAAAAAATAATAAAAAATAATAATAAAAATAAATAAAAATATAAATAATAATAAAAAGTATTAAAACAAAATAAAAATATAAAAGAAAACATAATGTTAATACATATATGAGTTAAAGCAGTAAAAATATGAGTAAAGCAGTAAACATGAGTTAAAGCAGTAAAACATAGTTAAAGCAGTAAACAGATTAAAGCAGTAAACATATGAGTTAAAGCATTAAAACAGTAAAACACAAGCATACTATCCCCTTGTTGCTAGGTCACACTCTATTGATTTACTGATTTACTGCTTTAAGGTATGTAATGTTACTAAATATATGAGTTAAAGCTAGTAAAACATATGAGTTTAAAGCAGTAAAACATAGTAGTAAAGCAGTAAAGCATGAAGTTAAAGCAGTAAAAGACATATAAGTTAAAAATTTATGCAGTAAAACATGAGCGTAAATATTTATGCAGTAAAAATGGAGTTAAAGCAGGATGTAGAGGACTGGGTTAAAACAAAACGCATACTAGATTCCCCTTTCTGCTAGGTCCCCCTCTATTGATTTACTGATTTGTTACTGCTTTAAGGTATGATAATTTAATAAATATGCGAGTTAAAGCATAGTAAAACATATTAGTTAAAGCAGTAAAACATGAGTTAAAGCAGTAAAGCAGTAAAACAAGCATACTAACCACTTGTTGCTATGTAACACCTCTATTGATTTACTGATTTACGCTTTAAGGTATGTAATTTTAAATAAATATGTAGTTAAAACAGTAAAAAAACAACAGTTAAAACAGTAAAAACAGTAAAAACAAAAAAAAAAATAATCTATGGCGGGGTTGGTGAGGGTAGATGGTGTGTGTGTGTGTATAATAGGATAGGTGTATGTGTCTAGGTATGTGTGTTTGGTGTGTGTGTGTGTGTGTATGGTTTAATGTAAGTGTCGTGCCTATGGGTGGGGTGTAATGTGTTGTGTGTGTGTGTGTGCGTGCTGTGTGTGTGTGTGGTGTTATAATAGCCCTAGGCCGGGTGCGTGTGTGCATATGTCATAGCTGGGGTGTAGGCGTTGGTGTAGGGTGTGAGCTAGGGTGTATGTATCCTAGGGTGGGTGTATGTGTGTATAATGTGGCAAGGTGTAAGGTGTGAGTGTAAGTGGTCTCTTTGTGGTGTATCGTGTGTATAAGTTAGCTAATGCGGTGTGTGTGTGTGTATATATATAATATAGAGGGTGTGTGTGTGTGTTTGTGGTGGTATTATGTATGTATGTATTATGTGTGTGTGTGTGTTGGATAGGTTGTTTCTAATCTCTCTCTCTCTCTCTCTCTCTCTCTCTCTCTCTCATCCTCCTCTCTCTCCCCTTTCTTCTTCTCTCTTCTCTCTTCTCTCTCTCGCTGTATATATATATATATATTATATACTATATATTATATGATATAATATATATATATATTATATATATAATATATATATATATATATATATATATATATAATTATATTTTTTTTAATAATTATATATATATATATATAATCGCAAATTGATATAAAATTTCAAGATTTAATTTTGGAAAAAGTATGGAAATAGCTGATTCCAAATTTTTGGTATGCATAAGATCTTTTATGTAGGACTAAAGTTTATATATTAAAGGGGCATTCAGACGGAGCCCATCTGTTTAAGCCACACTTCCTTAAGAGGCTACGGGTCGAGTTCCAGTTCGGTCAGTGACTGGTATAGGTCACTTTTTTTAAAATTCCCGCAATTTAATGTTATTCCTTGCGGGTGGGATGATTCGCATCAGAAGATAGAAGATGTTATGCGCATGCGCATGATGCATATACATGTATGCGCAAACGTCTGTGCATATACAATGGATAAGTAGTAAAAAATGACATGCGGCGACCATTCCTTAAAGAGGGCCCAAGGGGTTCGGATACCTGTGAAACCTTCAATGAAGAGTAAACGAGCCACTATATATATTATATTATATATATATATATATATTATATATATATATATAATAAATTATATTATATATAATATATATATATATAATATATAGTATATATAATAATATATATATTATTATATATATAATATATATAATTATATATATATATATATATATATATATATATAATATATATATATATATATATATATATATATATATTATTTTATATATATATATAATATATATATATATGGGTTGAAATGGACAAGAAACACTCTTGTCCCCCTTAATTAATCTTAATTAATGGCCCTATGATCTGACAGATGACGAATAAGAGCAGGGTTTTCTTTATTCTTTATTTAACAAGTCACAATGGAAATGGAGTTTCGTGAAATGATCTATCACAATAGGTTTCACTTGACAATGGAAACAATAATAAATGATTGTTATTATAATTATAATATTATAAAAGATTGTTAATAATTGAATAATAAGAGAGGAGAGGCCGCAGCCCCAACTGCTCATGGCACGATCTCGAGGCCAAGTCCTGATGCCTTCACAAATGCGTCACACCTTACATTTAAAATCTCGCCCCTCCCATCTTTAAGAAGGAAGTCTTGTCGGTTGGTAACACATTGTATATAATAATATTAAAGGATTGTACACGGTTCTTACAGCATTGTACACATGAGATATGAATGTCCGTCTCTTACATAGGTGTACCGTATTTTAGGCACGCATGCATGTGCGCACATTGATTGGTAATTAATTGCTTATTAACATCACCGGTCCATCTTCTTGGTGATTCGGAGTCCAAAGAAATAAGAAAGCTTTAATTAGATTGGTACAATATAATTACCCTTTCGTATTTCTTTAGAACACCCAAACTTCTGATTAATGGAGTCAGATAATTGAGAGAGAGAGAGAGAGAGAGAGAGAGAGAGAGAGAGAGGAGAGAGAGAGAGAGAGAGAGAGAGAGAGAGAGAGAGAGAGAGAGAGAGAGAGAGAGAGAGAGAGAGAGACATGCAGGAAGAGAAGATAAGAAGTAAGTTGAAACACTACGAAGATGGAAATTTGAAGAAAACATTGATTTACCCAACAATGACTTTTACAATAAAATACTAAGTACTTTGACGTCAATGTTTATAAGTTTACCAATATTTTTTTTTTTCATTTTCTTTGACTTCTAAGTTGGTTCTGAGTTTCTCCTCATTATGATTTCGTTACCTATCTGGGTTTTTGAATAAAAATATAAACAATTCCTTCCTTCCTTGGCGCCTAAGAATGAAAGTAATTAGTCTATTTTGTCTTCAAAGTTCCTTACAGATATTGAAATTGATAGTATGATATTCGTTTTTATCTTCTTCCATTTATGCATCTACTATTTATTTGAATCTCTGATTTTTCTTTCTCTTCTTTTTTTTTTTTTTTTTTTTTTTTTTTTTTTTTTTTTTTTTTTTGAAGGTTGTTGCCTCATAAGATTTTAATGGCCGCGGAGGGATTTCTTAAGTTTTTGTTTTTCTTTTTGACCGACTGTTCTGGCTCGATTTTCAAGCGGGAGGAAAGATGGCGATATTGTAACTCCCATTTTCTTTCGAATCTTTAGCTTGCTTTTTTACTTTTGGGTAAACTTTTACATAATAACCTTTAATTTAGAAATTAGTGGATAGAAACTACATACTGTGGTTACTAAGAGAGAAAATTGAGAAAAAGAGTACATGCGAGATTGTAAACCCATGCTTAATGTAATAATTTTAATAGGTATTATAAAATTTATATGAACTCTGCGCTATCGTTTACATTTGCATTGGTTAAAAATGTGACTTTTTTGAAGTCTCTCACGCTTCGCTTCTGCGCCGATGCAGGCTGAGCTAATAAATGTACATGGATATTGTTGGAGCTTTTGTCTCTTACGAGCTCTTCGCTTTGACATGAAATAATTGTTATTAAATTTTTATTTTCCAGTAGAAATTTCATTTATGTTTAAAAACATGAATACACTCATTTTATTAATTTCATCTTCAATCGTCAAAACACCGCTTCATAAGAATTCTCGTTTTGAACTAAGTAAAATGACCTTAATTAAATAAAGCACATTTTTATTATTCAACATAAATTTCATTTAACCGAAAAAATAGTAAATTTTATTAAAATCATACATATAAATGATGAGGAATATTTTTAATGATATTTATTTCAAATGTTATTAACGTCAGTAAGTAGCTTTGGCGCGAAAATATTTCAAACTCGATTCTCATTCCTCAGCATCGTCAGAACCCGTGACGTCACACGCCAACCTTTCTCTGAACCTTTTAGGCTAACGAAAGAGAATTTTGTTTAAAATTGTTTCTTGCCGTCGGCTACCCATTTATTTAGCAGCATTGATTATTTGTTCACAAAAAAAGATTTCTTATTCCCAAAATGATAAAAAAATATTTCAATACCCTCGTTTTCAATACAATAAATTTCATTTATCTAAAATATAGTTTGATATGGTTTAACAAAATCAATAACAATATCTCATTATTGCTTATCATAGACGTTAGACACTGCTAGCTAGGACCGGTCTAATCTTAATATTTTTAATGACACTCAATTTGAAACAAGTTTAACTTTATCAAACACAATCAACTTAGCCGATAAAGTGAAAAATTCATATATATCCAACAATGGTAAAAACATATTTTTAATTTTGATGGAAATTTTTACGATGTTTTGCATTTGATTTTAAAAATTAACAACTTATTATTAGGATAGATTCAAATTTTGAAAACCATGGCAACTCCGAATTCTCATTCGCAATTCAACGTTCAAAATTTCTCGCTCTAAACCTCGTCCGTCAGACTTGCGGGCTACAAGCGCCATCTATCTGAACTGTTTGAAAGCTATGA